>KZ067899.1:0-15375 GCA_002091845.1 Anopheles cracens
ACACGAGAAGAAACACAACCGGTAGCAGGATACTTAAAGAAGAAGGAATAAAAAACAGCAACAAAATATTCAGAATGGTCCGTTTGGACCGCTCCGGAGAGTCGTGTGTTTGAAACAAAAGTCTGGTTGATTTTATACTGAAATCTATAATCGCTCTTATTGCTACGATTGGATGTCCGAGATGAGATAAACAAATATCAACTAGAGGAATAACCGAATGAGAATGCAAATTAAGAAAGAAAAAAAACACACACAAACACACGTAGTGGAAACATGAAATCTTCATAACATGCTAAACCGAGTGGACTCGAGATGGAGGGGATACTTAAAATAAACAAACAAGAATTTGTAGCTGAAAGTGACATTCGCCTCGTGTGTTTGATCGTTGTGCCGAAAGACGGAGCTGACTGCGAAAGGTAAGCTGTGTGCGCGATTGTGCAACTATCCGGGCCATTTTCGTCACCATTCGGGAGAGGCTCGTGAGCCGAAGTGTCATGATACGGAGCCACGCCAACCGGTCCGTACTTCATATTGCATGGAGGTGTATGAATTTTTCATCCAACGATCTGTCGCTTGGGCGCTCGCTCGCCATGGCACAAAGACGGACACACTTACCGGGCGACCCTCGAGGTTGGCCTGAAATTGGATGCTTAAATGGAAATTAATATATCATAGTGACTGCCACCGGCACTGGCGCCAGACTGTCTTGAGCCCTCGAGTGGTGCACGGTCGTTTGTTGACGGTGTTAGTTGTTTAAAAGTGCCGAAACTGTTGGCCGTGGCAGTGTCGCCACAGACAAGTGCGTGGGGAAACGGCCTACTCGATGGGTGAACGGCGCGCTCGGTCTAGTAGAGGCAGTAAACAGTCGGGACGTTGGCATCAGGTGGAGAATCGCTAGAGGAAGTTCTCGAGTGCTGGCGCGACGGACATTGCAGGTGAGGCATGGCAACGGCTAATCAATCATCGCCACAGGAAGCGACCGGTTGGAATCCGGTGGCACAGTAACGCTGAGCGATCCGTACCATTACGGTCGTGTTGAGAGAGTGGGAACGGTGTGGAAAGTCAACTGAGTCACCATAAATCATAGCCATGATTATCAACTTTGCATTATACCTAATGAACGGTGCACAAACATGGCGTACGGATCGATGCTCTCGGGTTTTATGGGGGGTTGTGTTTTTCGCTAGAAGTGTTTTTTTGTGTCGCCTGCACGATGTAGGACGAAAGAAGTTTTTAAGTTTACTGACGATTTAATGATGCTGAAAGACGATAAAAAATCTTCGTGTAATACGATAACATTACTGCAACTCGGTAAAGGTTAGCTTTGCCCATATCAAAGGAGGCGCATGGTACCGCACGCCACCAAAGGAGGCGCCCGGTGTTTTGTGTGGTTTGTATTTTTTTGTGCGTTTTTTTTGTAAATTTTAAACAGCCATAACAATGCACTGTTCAGAAAAATGAATAAACAAATAAACAGTGCTTAAGTGTGTCTCTGAATGTTTTACAAATGATAAAAAAGAAGTGTGGATGTTTTTTTTTAATTTTTATTTAGCAGTATGACGACCGTAGAGGCCATATTGTCAGAGCCTAGGTGCTCTTACTGACATTTCTGCTCTCAGGGCATTTCCTCCCTGTCTCTTGGCCTTACCCCGGGTCTGGTCGGTTAAGTGTGGAATTATCTCAGTTTTTGTATTATTACTTAATTAGTTGCTTGTTCATAACATAAAATATCATAACTACTTGTTAACATAAAATATCATAACAACTTAAACACTCGTTTACCACTGCTCGTTCAAAGACAAAATGAAACTTTGGCATGTCATTTGAAATAAAAATATTTAAAATTGATCGGATTCATTTTAATTATATCTACTGGTCTTGAATTATTGTTTTTTCTAATATTGAAAAAAGGCAAAGCAACCTAACATAGCCAAACTTTGAAACTTATTTCTGCCTTTTTATTCTACGCTTGTGCTCGTTGATAATAATAAACGAGGTAGTAACTAACAATCACTATGTTTGCAACTCGTAATAGTGTAATATGTGTTTCTATCGTTGGAGAAGGTTTTTATCACTCTTCCTTCTTTTTGATTAATCTTTTTCTGTTTCGCCTCATTTTTAAATTTGTAGTTAATGGTCGTTAAAGTTCGCTCCAAACCTAACGCTCGAAATAGTCTTTCACGCTGTCATTTTTTTCTATTTTTCCGTACAATAGATTTCAGAAACTTGGCAGTGAAAATGTCGATCGTAACTAACACTTGAGGTCATTAGAAATGTACTAAAGTGGAGGACTGAAATATATGGCTATTCTCTAAACAAATTTAAGTAATTATTTGTTTTTCTTGTTCTATTCATTCTTTGATGTAACGACCCTCAAGAGCATGAATGTCGTGTTACAATTCAACCGTACGTGTTGCGTTTATCTCTTATATATAGGATTGCCACTCCTTACCACCAAGGGGACGACCCAAAAGGAATTGTGGTCTTACTCCAGTCATACAGTGTAGTTATTCGTTTGTAGCGGGAAATTGGATCTTTTTGGGATCCGTTCCTCTGCGATAAGTAAGTTCTCTCGCATCGGTCACACCGTGTTTTCCCAGCTTTAGTGAAGAAACATACCCAATATGGTGTTCCATAATTTGTTTACCATTTATCTGTCTTATCCTGGCTTTTCGTAAGATTTACCGCCGTACCATGAGACATTGTGTACGCTCCGAATGGATGAACGCACTCGACTCGACCCACACAGCGCACGGGGAGCAACAAACAAAATAATTTGGTTTCGGCTTTCGGCCGTATGCTGAAAAATTGTCCCCGTACGAAACCGTACACAAGATAAAAAAAGGAAAATGGAGCCCATGGCAGATGCTTTTAATCTGGCCTCCACTGGCCCTGGTCGTCCCGCCAGGGCTGGTGCTTTCCCTTTTCGTGGCGCACCGCCACCACCACGGATATGATGAATGGAGCACCATCGGCAGCAGAACCAACTGCAACGGACCGTCACTTAAGGCGAGAAAGTACACGCACACACACGCCCCGGAATGGGGACGCATAAATTGTGCCCAAGCAGCCACGGCCCGGTCATCTCGGGCGTGCTCATCACGAGCGGTGGTGCTCTCTGTTCCGGCTCGAGCGATGATGGATTTGAGCGAATTCTCCGAAAGCCTACCGGTGCAACCGTTGACGAAGAATTGATGGTCTTCTGGGTGTCGTTTCGGTGACGAGCCGAGCATGATGATTTACACCCGTAAGCAGTGCGCCCGTAAAGGTCCCCATTAATGTACGCCGACGCGGATGCTCTTACCGGGAAAGATTATACACCTGAAGATGGTCGCTGAGTAAGCTCGTGCCGGCAATCACATTACACGGCTCGGAATAGCGTGTCCTTCGCACGGAGATTGACGGTTGCGTGTGATCGCGTAATCCGGCGTGTGTGTTGGATCTATTCTAGGAACATGCTCGCATTAGTCCGACAGCGGATCCCTGGTCTGATGGTTGCAAAATGTTGATAGATACATGAGTCCTGTTTTGGACAAACTCCAATTCGCCTAAGTATGTTTAAAAAGGACCCTTTTGGAAGCTTTTGGAAAACGGATAATCTACGGGAATTATTCGGTGAAAAACAAACGCACTACATCGCGAGCACAGGGGCGACATGAATGCTCCGTGCTGCTGTTCTCAGTGTGATGGGCCTCTTTCACAGTGTTAGTACGGTACGATTTGTGTTTTAAACAACAATTTCCCGGAACGGTAATCTTCACCGAAACCATGAAATTGATGAGAGCCTTATTTCGGCACAAGGGGAAATTTCCCCGTTTTTGTTCGGGAAAGGTACGAAGCTCGAAGTGTAACCTTATACTTGTTCGCAGGCGTTTGTCCGTCCATTATGAGATGCCGGTCGCTTCTATTAGGCAACAAAATTGAAACAATAGCGAGTGACACCACCGTGATCTCTTCTGCACGCGGTAAGCCACCGAAAGTCATCACAAAGTGGGGGTAGGAACACGACAAAAAATGGGTCCGAAAAAATGGTTACTTTCAAAATTTCCCAGAACCATGCGCCGCGTGGCCGGGACGACAGACTTTAAAATGAAAATGGGCTTTTTAATGATGTTTCGAGGGAAAGTGTTTTTTTTTCGTCTTCTTCGCCCTCTACTATTTCAACCCGGCGCACCGGGATTTAAGGGATGAACTTTCGTTTCGTCATTTGCTTCGCTTTCAGGCCGAGCTTTTTGTTTCGCCATCGCTCGGGTTGCCGTGAGCATGATTAGGACGAGTCGGTTTATTTTATCCTTACATTTTCTATCATCAACAACACTCCGCGTGGCATCGGGTTCGCAGTGGGAATAGCGATAGGTTGCGAATGAAAAAAATGACGGAAAGAAATCAGACTGTGCCAAGAAGAAGAAAAAACCTATGTTTTGTCCTTCAGAACCTTCCGTTCCTCGTTTCGGAACCTTTTTGGTAATGGACTCGGAGCGCCAACAAAAGATTCAATGAATGGAAGGATTGTTTTTCCTTCGTCAAAATTGAAGTCGTTTGTGTCGTGCGTTGTGCCCTCTCTTCCAAAGGGACGCGAACCCTGGTCGGTGGATTGACGACAAATCGGACGAACATGTAATCGGCAGCGACAAGCGCGAAGAGCGAAAGTGTGTAAGAAAATGGACGGCTAAAAAAATTAAACTACACGGAAGCGTCACAGGCGTTTGCTATCGATCGAACAGCGTCACCCGGCGAGCATCCAACGTAGGACGAACCCGTGTGGGGACGACGAAGGCGTGACGAAATGGATTAAATGGATTTTCGAACCTTCCTGCGCAGCGCTAAGCGTCGGTGTAAGCAATGACATTTGCTGCAAGGGTTTGCCGCTGATGGGTGGAGAGTTTTCTCGCTCCGTTCAAACTGTTAAATGGAAGAACACTGAGCGGCGAGCAGAATCCTTTTCCCTTTTGTTAACGGAGTTTACCTTACCCGCAGTCCGCGCACCGTTATGGGTGTGCGAGTTTCACGTTTCACCTGCCCGAAACCGAGGTGGACCGAGGGTTACAACACGCTTGGTGATAATTTTCTTTGTGTCCGTAATTGGATTACCGAGGCTCGTTACACGACGGGACCGTTTCTGGTATGGCACGGGACGGGTGTAGTTCCCATTGCAAAATTCCTACTCAAACCAGTCCCATACGGAGTTGTCACCGTGATCAGATGTGACCTTGTGTAGGAGCTCTGGGAGGAATGAAAATGTTGCAGATAATGACGTAGGGTATGAATCGCGATCTTTTCCCAAATTGAAACAATAGTATCTCAATTATTATTGATTTTAGAGCTTATGCCGTTAGTTGTTTTAATTTTCTATATTTTCTTAGTTAAATTTCACATCCAATTATTTCGTTTTTTCGTTCTTCGAGTATCAAAGGGGTTATTTGAGCATGAAGATGTTAATGTTTAAAAATATTCCATATTCAAAGTGACAATAACTTTAATGTTTCAGCTTTATTTGAAGCATCTTATTTTGGAACTGTAAATAGAACAAGTTTGAACCAATACCGTGACTGGTGTGTCTATTTTCACTATCATCTATTATTGATGTATCTATAATCTGAAACATAGCGATACGATGACTTATTTTTGAGAATAAAACAAAAATCTTCATGTTGGATAAAATTGCTGTTATACAAAGCTCTTCATTGTTGCATTTGTTTTACAAACCCCATCAATAGCATTTTCATCATTGACGAAATTGCTCCATACAACTTAAACATACGACCACTTACTAAAACTCTTTTCTTTAGACCAATATTCGTTTTTTTTTAAATTAAGATTTTAGTTGTTTTGCCTACCAGGCCAAGCGTTTTTCCATACAATTTTGCTGGCTATCATTTTTGATAGCCATGGCCTACAGAGAAGTGTATACGTGGGCCAGCGCACGGTAGAGCGGAGGCGGTCATAAGTTCAAACAAAATTCTATCTTGGATTCAGATTCTATTGCACTTTTTACAAATCCAAGTAGTTAGCGTACTCAACAGTCTTTGTCTGATATTGTTCTGTTCTGATCTCTGATATTGCTTTGTTCAAACTTACCGGCAATGCTTGTCTAAAAAACCTGTTTGAACGTGAATTATGCAGAAAATGCGAATGTGTGGAGGAGCAACTTCAAGCAGCTGTGTGTGCGCCTTTATATAGATTTCTAAAAGTTAAAAACTTGTTTTAATAATGATTAGTTCGACATGATATAAAGCTTAATTCAAACAAAACAATATTAATAACCGTGGTTTGTTCCGGCACGCCTCATTGTGCAACGCACACACGCAGCTCTGCAGTTGGCTAAACAAACAAACATCTACTGTGTGCAACAGCATCTGTTTCATTCACACACTCGACACTCGTTAACATTTACCGAGAACGACAGTGCATTTCACATGTAATTTACTCTACGAGAAATGTTCTGCAAAAATACTTAAAAAGTTTATTTAAAATCAGGTTGGCAAAAACCAATTACGAACTAAGTTTCACAAAAGACTAATGTTTATAACAACCAACGGATTTGAACGTAAGAAGCTTTGTTGTTGAGTAAATTACAGGGGACAGGGGACATCACTGGCTATCAAAAGTGACTATCATAGAAATATTTTTGAACGTTTTTTTTATCGTTTCAAGACCCTTTCCATGAACTCCTTCCAATAACAAGTTTAATAGTAATACATTTAAACAGCGAAGAGAAAGATGTCGCATTATGTTCATCATTTCTTTAAAGTTCATTTATGTTGAGAAATCTTGCAGTGCTTTCCACTCAGTGTGATATAAACCATATAAAAGAATTAACAATACTCTAAGTTTCCATCGAGGTGTCGACAGAATGCTTGTTGTTTCGTGTTTCAACGGCACCTTACTGAACAGTTTTAAACAAACTTTTTTTTGAATAGCACAAACTTCATAGTAAAGATGAAAAAGCAACGATAAGCCTAGTGCCGCTCCTATCATCAGCAGTTGGCTGGTCGCTTGCCTGATGGTTGGCGTGAAAATTACCAGAAACCACTCAAATATTTCCCTAACAGTCTTTTCCCTGCATCGGCATCGGTGTCGGGAAACTGCTAAGCTGGAATCAAAACTACGGTGCACGAAACACTTGACACGCTCGAATTCTCGCTCTCGCCGAAGCATTGCGCGGTCTCTGTGGGAGCATCAGCTTCTGCATAAAACATCGCCCATCGTATCCGGGACGCTTTTGGACGAACATGCAGCGGCAGAAGCGCCGCCGGGCAGCATTCCATTCCAGCCACGGGCGTACCGATTTCGCACACGGTGTTTAGCAAATATTCGTTCGTTCGATTTGTCGTTTGTTGGCTTAACACTTCTGGCCCCGGGACTGGTGCCGGGCACAAATGATGGTACACAAACATGTACCCGCCCATCCGGTCGGCTCGGGTAATGCAACCAACAAACCATGGCGTCGGTGCAGCCAGCGGAGGCCGGCCACGTGAACGGTTACCAGAAAGCTAATGGTTGTAAATGAATTTTAATGGAAACGGCAAACCATCGTGGTTGCACGGTAGGCGCCGAGCCTGTCGAGTTGTTCGGGGAAACCGTACGGGACGCCATTACTTATGATCGATCGATCGCGTCCTGTGTGCCTCCCGCCGGACGAATAAGTGGGAATTTTGAAGTGAATGGCCTCTCGTCGTCCGTATGCAATCGTCGATCCGCCCGGCTGGGCTGAGGAACTGAGCACTTCGAAGGGAGGTAAGCCATAGACGGAGGAACATTTGAATATTGGTCTTTCATAAAATTATGCATCAAACTTGATGCTCCCTCCCGGTGGCGGTACCATTCCGCTGGACCCGTCTAATGGACACATCTCGTGCCCGATTGCTCGTATGACCGAGGCACTAATGATGTGTGGCCATTATCGATCTTCCTGGCTAACTGATTTCGAACACCGGAAGTGGATTGATTTTCACCCCGCACCCACAAGACACCCTCTCTCTCTCTCACACACATACACTCGTTCCCTCTCGCACGTTCATCGATCGGCATTGAACAAAGAAAGGCATTGTGTGAGAGATGGGCGCATTCGTCCCGGCGCTGCTCGGACATGCGAAAGCTGATATTGATTATAATGATTATGAGATATAATGGCTAATTATGGAGCGTATCCGATTGCCGGCTCCGCTGCGTGGCAAAACGCTGGCATTGTGCTCGGCTGTGCCCAACAAGCTCGTGCATGCACTTCAGTGCATGTAAATTGAAAGCACGGCACTGTTTGGCGCTGGGGGAATAATCAGCTCACCGGCCGGGAACATTTAATTGGGGCAACTTGCTGGTGCTTTCTAATTTGCTGCTAATGATTATGAATTCAACAAACACACTAGTCGCTAGGGGATGCGTGCCATTTGTTTGTGCTCACTGAAGACTGTTTTTGGGAGTTGGGGGGTGTGAGTGGGCCCAGGTGTATAAAGACAAACGAAAATTGATTGCTTGGGCCTGATACAAGCCCGTCGGTTGCGTGAGAAGTTAAGCTAATTAGGAGTCAGTCAGCGCAACTGATTGGATTGGTTTAGCGTAATTCAATCATAAGCATTTTACTATTCCGATAAGATTTGCAAAGGGTTGGAAATTGATCGAACGACATGATGAAATCACATACATCTACCAACCGGGTTCGATAATCCAGATGTATCGAAACCAACGCATTTTATTATACTCGATTTGAAACGATCCGTGTCGTCGAAATGTTCCACTCCGGACGCTTCTGCTACATCGATACTCGTATTTGCTCGGTCAAGAGCCACTTGTACTGCGTTAACCCTTGGCCCAATAAATATCGTATCATCATCGCCGACATGCTTCTTACCGATACTGAACAGCAACAAAAAAAAGCCTCCCACCATGCCATGCCCCGCTAGAAGAGCAGAAATCACATTCTCGGTAGGTGCTTCCGTTCGTGGAAGCGAGTAATAAAATATTCAGTGTCGAAAAGGCGACGTGAAGCATTTCGCATCGGAATTGAGATGCGACATATGCGATAGCATATTTATTGGGTTATCACCGAAGTGATATAAAAATCGTACTAGGCGCAGGTAGGAAACAGCGCGCGAAGTGTGTGTTCATAGAGTAGGCGATGTATGATTGAAAAGATGGCTTCAAGTACATTATTTCGATCCACGTTGAATATGTTAGCCAAATGTGTTCGTTCGATTGGATAATGGAACCATTTCATTGTTTTGCTTTGAGACGTGGTTTATAACCTTACCATTATCTTACAAACTTAGCAATTCCGCGAGTTTTCGATAGTTTGTAAGCAAAGTCAAATTGAGGCGTAAGGTTATGACGCTTGAATTGAATATGTTGGAGAGCGGACTCCTCCTGGTGCAGGAACTCCTCTTTTCAACGAAATTAATGGCGGGCTGGGTTTCAAACATTTCCTGGCACTCCAGGTCAGTAATTGTGTAAGCTCTCAAGGCTAAATTTTAGCAAACAGGACTCGTTGATATTTATGCTTTTTTATTTTATGCTTCAAGATCTCGGCCTTCTTCGTTGGCTTCAAATTTCCATCCGTATTTTTTGGCTTTAAGTTTCGGTCTGTGCACTTCGTCTTCAGAAACTTGTCAATACGAATATTCTGAGCCTCCTTTGTTGGCTCTGAGCACGTTTTGATTTCAGAGCCTCATTTTCCGTGCAATGGAGGCTCAGCTGCTTTTCCGCTACTCCTTAGCGCTGAGTAGCAGTATATGAAAAACAAAGTTAACCTTGGTTTGATAGTATAGTTTATTTCTAGATGCAATGAGAGGAATTTGAGTAAGTCACGACTAAAACATGCTGACTTAAATAATTGTGCGTAAAGTTTATGAATTTAAACTCTACATTCAACTAAATATAATAAAACATGATAAATGTTTTGGCTTAGGTTTCCGCTACAATAGTGCACCGTGTTTCTTGATACTTTTTATATTTCAATGTTCAAACGTGAACGGTAAATTTCACCTCTACTTAGCAAATATTGACCCTGTGTTCTTAGTAGAATACTGTTTATCAGGATTTCTTAGAAAAGTTATTAAAACTATTAGTAGCATTGAAAGAGATAACATAAATATTACTGCAATTGATGTGACTACTGCAGGACGTAAATAAACTTCAAAAAGTACACTCACTAGTAAGCCTTTTGATATCATAATGATGTCAAATAAAGTTTTATATATTATTTTCCTCGTCAATCCGCTTTATTTGTTGTTTTCGAAGAAATCATGTACTAATTGAATAATAATCAAATAATATATAATGCCGATTGGGGCATCCACACGAACGTTATACATAATTTACCGTAAACCGTGTTATCTCCATTGATGTGATGGGTTTTAGTAAAGTTAATTGATTGTAATCATAACTACATACGATTTATGTTAATACTATTTATCTCATAGAAATCTCGCTCGAGTCCACGCGATATTGATCGCTTTACGTGTGCTCTGCTTTCACTCTATATCGGCCTGCTCGGCCTGTCCCAGCAGTTTGATGAGGTCATGGCGACTCCCGAAGCCAACATGCCTCTACCCTCCGACCCCACCCGGTGGACATTTCGCTCCGGGAAAACCAAACCCGATCCGAGGCGTTCTTGAACGTGGTTGCAGCACAGCCGGCTATGGGCCAAAAATTCCACTCCATCAACACTTGTCAAATTTACCTTAGCACTTTGCCGGGCCGCACGTGCGGCCAACGTGCGTCCCATCGCGCCGCCCAACCCTCCAACCCGCCCCGT
This sequence comes from Anopheles cracens, assembly GCA_002091845.1. NCBI lineage: Eukaryota > Metazoa > Arthropoda > Insecta > Diptera > Culicidae > Anopheles > Anopheles cracens. The sequence continues at coordinate 10,751 of KZ067899.1, forward strand.
TGGGGTTTTGCAGTGTTTGTGCTGTGCTTCGGGAGACCATCGAACGGATAGATAATCGTGCCAGCACCGGGTTGACGCAGGATGGACAACCTAATTGCAGTGTTTCTGATAATGTTTACCGGCACTTGCGCACGTACCGAACCGATTTCCATCGGGTGTGAGGTGTAAACAGACACTGTGTATGTGTTTTGCGCCTCGTACGCTGCCACTCTCGGGGTTTCGAGGATGTTTAGCGTCACCCGAGCAACTATCTACCCATGGGGGAAGCCAGGATGGAGCGGTTACACTGCGTCTTGCACGGCCCGAACGGTTGGAACAGTGTGTGCGTGCCTCCAGGACTCACAGGCCAATAGCCACAGCGAGTAGGGGCACGAGCAGTTTGGACAAAGTTTATGCTTTTTTGCAGCCGAAAGGTTCGGGTTATCGGAATTGACCCAATAGGCTCTCGGTTGATAGGCAAGTGGAGTGGGAGTGAAGTGCCACTTGCAGTGGCAAGGATTCTGATGACACTTGCTATCTAAGGTCATGCCACGGTAACGACTCGTTTTGATCCTTAAACGAGCTGCACTGGGTGATAGGGAGCAGTTTGATCATATATTCGTTCGTTCTTCATATCAAATAGGGGAGGGTATAAATGCAAGAGCCGTGATTTAACTTGAAAAAACATTACCATACCATTAGCTTCTTGTTAGAATCGTTTGATAAATGAATCAATGCTATAGATAAAGGTGTCTAGAACGCTGTTTGGAATCAATTTAGCAAAGTGAGTCTTTACCACCCGGCACGGATCGTGTGTGAGTGAACGTATCAAACGTAGCCGTCCATGCCCGGCAGCTAAGGGGCTCTAATGCAATTACGAATGCTAGAAATCGTTTCGATACTACACCATTACCAGAATTGCCCTCCGGTTTTCTAGCTCTCTTTTCAAATACACGTGCTGTGGCCGAAATGCCGAAGCCGATTCTTTCCGGCACGAGGTAAATATTACACCATCACCCACCGGAAAGACCGACCGTGCGTGACGCGTAGGTTTCGGCGCCCACTCCTCCCGGGCACGAGCACAAATTGATAACGCCATCATGGCCATTTTGCTGCGCTGATGGCCGGATGAGCGAAAATGATAGGTTTCATATCGTTTTCCCCGGGCCCATTATGCGATCGGGATGCACTGAATAACAATCTGCGCCGCTAATCTGCCACCGCGCTCCGAGAGGTTGGAGCATTTTGTTCCGGGGAAATGTCGGCACCGGCCACAGGTACCGAGCGCCCAGTGTTAGCTTACGACGCGGAATAGTTTGACAAATAGTCATTCCCCGCACGTACACATAATTTAAAAGAAATCAGACTGTGCCAAGAAGAAGAAAAAACCTATGTTTTGTCCTTCAGAACCTTCCGTTCCTCGTTTCGGAACCTTTTTGGTAATGGACTCGGAGCGCCAACAAAAGATTCAATGAATGGAAGGATTGTTTTTCCTTCGTCAAAATTGAAGTCGTTTGTGTCGTGCGTTGTGCCCTCTCTTCCAAAGGGACGCGAACCCTGGTCGGTGGATTGACGACAAATCGGACGAACATGTAATCGGCAGCGACAAGCGCGAAGAGCGAAAGTGTGAAAGCAAAATGGACGGCTAAAAAATTAAACTACACGGAAGCGTCACAGGCGTTTGCTATCGATCGAACAGCGTCACCCGGCGAGCATCCAACGTAGGACGAACCCGTGTGGGGACGACGAAGGCGTGACGAAATGGATTAAATGGATTTTCGAACCTTCCGGCGCAGCGCTAAGCAGCGGTGCTAGCAATGACATTTGCTGCAAGGGTTTGTCGCTGATGGGTGGAGAGTTTTCTCGCCCCGCTCAAACTGTTTAATGGAAGAATACTGAGCGGCGAGCAGAATCCTTTTCCCTTTTGTTAGCGGAGTTTACCTTACCCGCAGTCCGCGCACCGTTATGGGTGTGCGGGTTTCACGTTTCACCTGCCCGAAACCGAGGTGGACCGAGGGTTAGAACGCGCTTGGTGATAATTTTCTTTGTGTCCGTGATTGGATTACCGAGGCTCGTTACACGACGGGACCGTTTGTGGCATGGCACGTGACGGGTGTAGTTCCCATTGCAAAAATTCCTACTCAAACCAGTCCCATACGGAATTGTCACCGTGATCAGATGTGACCTTGTGTAGGAGCTCTGGGAGGAATGAAAAAGTTGCAGATAATGACGTAGGGTATGAATCGCGATCTTTTCCCAAATTGAAACAATAGTATCTCAATTATTATTGATTTTAAAGCTTATGCCGTTAGTTGTTTTAATTTTCTATATTTTCTTAGTTAAATTTCACATCCAATTATTTCGTTTTTTCGTTCTTCGAGTATCAAAGGGGTTATTTGAGCATGAAGATGTTAATGTTTAAAAATATTCCATATTCAAAGTGACAATAACTTTAATGTTTCAGCTTTATTTGAAGCATCTTATTTTGGAACTGTAAATAGAACAAGTTTGAACCAATACCGTGACTGGTGTGTCTATTTTCACTATCATCTATTATTGATGTATCTATAATCTGAAACATAGCGATACGATGACTTATTTTTGAGAATAAAACAAAAATCTTCATGTTGGATAAAATTGCTGTTATACAAAGCTCTTCATTGTTGCATTTGTTTTACAAACCCCATCAATAGCATTTTCATCATTGACGAAATTGCTCCATACAACTTAAACATACGACCACTTACTAAAACTCTTTTCTTTAGACCAATATTCGTTTTTTTTTAAATTAAGATTTTAGTTGTTTTGCCTACCAGGCCAAGCGTTTTTCCATACAATTTTGCTGGCTATCATTTTTGATAGCCATGGCCTACAGAGAAGTGTATACGTGGGCCAGCGCACGGTAGAGCGGAGGCGGTCATAAGTTCAAACAAAATTCTATCTTGGATTCAGATTCTATTGCACTTTTTACAAATCCAAGTAGTTAGCGTACTCAACAGTCTTTGTCTGATATTGTTCTGTTCTGATCTCTGATATTGCTTTGTTCAAACTTACCGGCAATGCTTGTCTAAAAAACCTGTTTGAACGTGAATTATGCAGAAAATGCGAATGTGTGGAGGAGCAACTTCAAGCAGCTGTGTGTGCGCCTTTATATAGATTTCTAAAAGTTAAAAACTTGTTTTAATAATGATTAGTTCGACATGATATAAAGCTTAATTCAAACAAAACAATATTAATAACCGTGGTTTGTTCCGGCACGCCTCATTGTGCAACGCACACACGCAGCTCTGCAGTTGGCTAAATAAACAAACATCTACTGTGTGCAACAGCATCTGTTTCATTCACACACTCGACACTCGTTAACATTTACCGAGAACGACAGTGCATTTCACATGTAATTTACTCTACGAGAAATGTTCTGCAAAAATACTTAAAAAGTTTATTTAAAATCAGGTTGGCAAAAACCAATTACGAACTAAGTTTCACAAAAGACTAATGTTTATAACAACCAACGGATTTGAACGTAAGAAGCTTTGTTGTTGAGTAAATTACAGGGGACAGGGGACATCACTGGCTATCAAAAGTGACTATCATAGAAATATTTTTGAACGTTTTTTTTATCGTTTCAAGACCCTTTCCATGAACTCCTTCCAATAACAAGTTTAATAGTAATACATTTAAACAGCGAAGAGAAAGATGTCGCATTATGTTCATCATTTCTTTAAAGTTCATTTATGTTGAGAAATCTTGCAGTGCTTTCCACTCAGTGTGATATAAACCATATAAAAGAATTAACAATACTCTAAGTTTCCATCGAGGTCTCGACAGAATGCTTGTTGTTTCGTGCTTCAACTGCACCTTACCGAACAGTTTTGAAGAAACTTTTTTTTCTAGTTGACTAGCACAAAAGAAAACATAGTAAAGATGAAAAAAGCAACGATAAGCCTAGTGCCGTTCCTATCATCAGCTGTTGGCTGGTCGCTTGCCTGATGGTTGGCGTGAAAATTACCAGAAACCACTCAAATATTTCCCTAACAGTCTTTTCCCTGCATGATGTTAATGTTCAAAAATATTCAATATTCAAAGTGGCAATGATTTGAATGTTTCAGCTTTATTTGAAGCATCATATTTTTTAACTATGAATATAACAAGTTTGAACCAATACCGTGACTGGTGTGTCTATTTTCACTATCATCTCTTATTGGTGTATCTGTAATCTGTAACATAGCGATACGATGACTTATTTTTGAGAATAAAACTAAAATCTTAATGTTGGATAAAATTGCTGTTATACAAAGCTCTTCATTGTTGCATTTTTTTACAAACCCCATCAATAGCTTTTTCACCATTGACGAAATTGCTCCATACAACATAAATATACGACCACTTACGAAAACTATTTTCTTTAGACCAATATTCGTTTTTTCAAATTAAGGTTTTAGTCGTATTGCCTACCAGGCCAAGCGTTTTTCCATACAATTTTGCTGGCTATCATTTTTGATAGCCATGGTCTGCTGGGAAGTGTATACGTGGGCCAGCGCACGGTAGAGCGGAGGCGGTCATAAGTTCAAACTAAATTTTATCTCGGATTCAGATTCTATTGCACTTATTACAAAGCCAAGTAGTTAGCGTACTCAACAGTTTTT
>KZ067899.1:15607-27499 GCA_002091845.1 Anopheles cracens
TACTGTGTGCAACAGCATCTGTTTCATTCACACACTCGACACTCGTTAACATTTACCGAGAACGACAGTGCATTTCACATGTAATTTACTCTACGAGAAATGTTCTGCAAAAATACTTAAAAAGTTTATTTAAAATCAGGTTGGCAAAAACCAATTACGAACTAAGTTTCACAAAAGACTAATGTTTATAACAACCAACGGATTTGAACGTAAGAAGCTTTGTTGTTGAGTAAATTACAGGGGACAGGGGACATCACTGGCTATCAAAAGTGACTATCATAGAAATATTTTTGAACGTTTTTTTTATCGTTTCAAGACCCTTTCCATGAACTCCTTCCAATAACAAGTTTAATAGTAATACATTTAAACAGCGAAGAGAAAGATGTCGCATTATGTTCATCATTTCTTTAAAGTTCATTTATGTTGAGAAATTTTGCAGCGCTTTCCGCTCAATGTGAAATAAACCATGTAAAAGAATTAACAATACTCTAAGTTTCCATCGAGGTCTCGACAGAATGCTTGTTGTTTCGTGCTTCAACTGCACCTTACCGAACAGTTTTGAAGAAACTTTTTTTTCTAGTTGACTAGCACAAAAGAAAACATAGTAAAGATGAAAAAAGCAACGATAAGCCTAGTGCCGTTCCTATCATCAGCTGTTGGCTGGTCGCTTGCCTGATGGTTGGCGTGAAAATTACCAGAAACCACTCAAATATTTCCCTAACAGTCTTTTCCCTGCATCGGCATCGGTGTCGGGAAACTGCTAAGCTGGAATCAAAACTACGGTGCACGAAACACTTGACACGCTCGAATTCTCGCTCTCGCCGAAGCATTGCGCGGTCTCTGTGGGAGCATCAGCTTCTGCATAAAACATCGCCCATCGTATCCGGGACGCTTTTGGACGAACATGCAGCGGCAGAAGCGCCGCCGGGCAGCATTCCATTCCAGCCACGGGCGTACCGATTTCGCACACGGTGTTTAGCAAATATTCGTTCGTTCGATTTGTCGTTTGTTGGCTTAACACTTCTGGCCCCGGGACTGGTGCCGGGCACAAATGATGGTACACAAACATGTACCCGCCCATCCGGTCGGCTCGGGTAATGCAACCAACAAACCATGGCGTCGGTGCAGCCAGCGGAGGCCGGCCACGTGAACGGTTACCAGAAAGCTAATGGTTGTAAATGAATTTTAATGGAAACGGCAAACCATCGTGGTTGCACGGTAGGCGCCGAGCCTGTCGAGTTGTTCGGGGAAACCGTACGGGACGCCATTACTTATGATCGATCGATCGCGTCCTGTGTGCCTCCCGCCGGACGAATAAGTGGGAATTTTGAAGTGAATGGCCTCTCGTCGTCCGTATGCAATCGTCGATCCGCCCGGCTGGGCTGAGGAACTGAGCACTTCGAAGGGAGGTAAGCCATAGACGGAGGAACATTTGAATATTGGTCTTTCATAAAATTATGCATCAAACTTGATGCTCCCTCCCGGTGGCGGTACCATTCCGCTGGACCCGTCTAATGGACACATCTCGTGCCCGATTGCTCGTATGACCGAGGCACTAATGATGTGTGGCCATTATCGATCTTCCTGGCTAACTGATTTCGAACACCGGAAGTGGATTGATTTTCACCCCACACCCACAAGACACCCTCTCTCTCTCTCACACACATACACTCGTTCCCTCTCGCACGTTCATCGATCGGCATTGAACAAAGAAAGGCATTGTGTGAGAGATGGGCGCATTCGTCCCGGCGCTGCTCGGACATGCGAAAGCTGATATTGATTATAATGATTATGAGATATAATGGCTAATTATGGAGCGTATCCGATTGCCGGCTCCGCTGCGTGGCAAAACGCTGGCATTGTGCTCGGCTGTGCCCAACAAGCTCGTGCATGCACTTCAGTGCATGTAAATTGAAAGCACGGCACTGTTTGGCGCTGGGGGAATAATCAGCTCACCGGCCGGGAACATTTAATTGGGGCAACTTGCTGGTGCTTTCTAATTTGCTGCTAATGATTATGAATTCAACAAACACACTAGTCGCTAGGGGATGCGTGCCATTTGTTTGTGCTCACTGAAGACTGTTTTTGGGAGTTGGGGGGTGTGAGTGGGCCCAGGTGTATAAAGACAAACGAAAATTGATTGCTTGGGCCTGATACAAGCCCGTCGGTTGCGTGAGAAGTTAAGCTAATTAGGAGTCAGTCAGCGCAACTGATTGGATTGGTTTAGCGTAATTCAATCATAAGCATTTTACTATTCCGATAAGATTTGCAAAGGGTTGGAAATTGATCGAACGACATGATGAAATCACATACATCTACCAACCGGGTTCGATAATCCAGATGTATCGAAACCAACGCATTTTATTATACTCGATTTGAAACGATCCGTGTCGTCGAAATGTTCCACTCCGGACGCTTCTGCTACATCGATACTCGTATTTGCTCGGTCAAGAGCCACTTGTACTGCGTTAACCCTTGGCCCAATAAATATCGTATCATCATCGCCGACATGCTTCTTACCGATACTGAACAGCAACAAAAAAAAGCCTCCCACCATGCCATGCCCCGCTAGAAGAGCAGAAATCACATTCTCGGTAGGTGCTTCCGTTCGTGGAAGCGAGTAATAAAATATTCAGTGTCGAAAAGGCGACGTGAAGCATTTCGCATCGGAATTGAGATGCGACATATGCGATAGCATATTTATTGGGTTATCACCGAAGTGATATAAAAATCGTACTAGGCGCAGGTAGGAAACAGCGCGCGAAGTGTGTGTTCATAGAGTAGGCGATGTATGATTGAAAAGATGGCTTCAAGTACATTAATTCGACCCACGTTGAATATGTTAGCCAAATGTGTTCTTTCGATTGGATAATGGAACCATTTCATTGTTTTGCTTTGAGACGTGGTTTAGAACCTTACCATTATCTTACAAACTTAGGCACCGCTCTGGCACCTCTCGAACAAGACATCAGACACGAACAAACCCATACAATCATATGAGAGTGCTCGGTCAGACAGTCTCGAACAACCCAGACAAACACGGTCTCGAACAAACCGATTTGGTTTTGTTTGGCATGTTCGATTCACACCCTCCTATGTGAACCTTGGCGATAAATCCGTCACAAAACGTCAAAAAACTGACCTCTACTACAGGTAAGAGAAGGACAGACGAGACATCGGACAGTGACGCTTCGGTTTCGTCAATTGGAGGACCGGTCATTTCGATCCACGTTGAATATGTTAGCCAAATGTGTTCGTTCGATTGGATAATGGAACCATTTCATTGTTTTGCTTTGAGACGTGGTTTATAACCTTACCATTATCTTACAAACTTAGCAATTCCGCGAGTTTTCGATAGTTTGTAAGCAAAGTCAAATTGAGGCGTAAGGTTATGACGCTTGAATTGAATATGTTGGAGAGCGGACTCCTCCTGGTGCAGGAACTCCTCTTTTCAACGAAATTAATGGCGGGCTGGGTTTCAAACATTTCCTGGCACTCCAGGTCAGTAATTGTGTAAGCTCTCAAGGCTAAATTTTAGCAAACAGGACTCGTTGATATTTATGCTTTTTTATTTTATGCTTCAAGATCTCGGCCTTCTTCGTTGGCTTCAAATTTCCATCCGTATTTTTTGGCTTTAAGTTTCGGTCTGTGCACTTCGTCTTCAGAAACTTGTCAATACGAATATTCTGAGCCTCCTTTGTTGGCTCTGAGCACGTTTTGATTTCAGAGCCTCATCAATTCCGCGAGTTTTCGATAGTTTGTAAGCAAAGTCAAATTGAGGCGTAAGGTTTTGACGCTTCAATTGCATATGTTGGAGAGCGGACTCCACCTGGTGCAGGAACTCCTCTTTTCAACGAAATTAATGGCGGGCTGGGTTTCAAACATTTCCTGGCACTCCAGGTCAGTAATTGTTTAAGCTCTCAAGGCTAAATTTTAGCAAACAAGAGCTTCAAGATCTCGGCCTTCTTCGTTGGCTTCAAATTTCCATCCGTATTTTTTGGCTTTAAGTTTCGGTCTGTGCGCTTCGTCTTCAGAAACTTGTCAATACGAATATTCTGAGCCTCCTTTGTTGGCTCTGAGCACGTTTTGATTTCAGAGCCTCATTTTCCTTGCAATGGAGGCTCAGCTGCTTTTCCGCTACTCCTTAGCGCTGAGTAGCAGTATATGAAAAACAAAGTTAACCTTGGTTTGATAGTATAGTTTATTTCTAGATGCAATGAGAGGAATTTGAGTAGGTCACGACTAAAACATGCGGAATTAAATCATTGTGCGTAAAGTTTATGAATTTAAACTCTACATTCAACTAAATATAATAAAACTTGATAAATGTTTTGGTTTAGGTTTCCGCTACAAAAGTGTACCGTGTTTCTCGATACTTTGTATATTTCAATGTTCAAACATGAACGGTAAATTTCACCTCTACTTTGCAAATATTGACCCTCTGTTCTTAGTAGAATACTGTTTATCAGGATTTCTTAGAAAAGTTATTAAAACTATTAGTAGCATTGAAAGAGATAACATAAATATTACTGCAATTGATGTGACTACTGCAGGACGTAAATAAACTTCAAAAAGTACACTCACTAGTAAGCCTTTTGATATCATAATGATGTCAAATAAAGTTTTATATATATTTTTTTCTCGTCAATCCGCTTTATTTGTTGTTTTCGAAGAAATCATGTACTAATTGAATAATAATCAAATAATATATAATGCCGATTGGGGCATCCACACGAACGTTATACATAATTTACCGTAAACCGTGTTATCTCCATTGATGTGATGGGTTTTAGTAAAGTTAATTGATTGTAATCATAACTACATACGATTTATGTTAATACTATTTATCTCATAGAAATCTCGCTCGAGTCCACGCGATATTGATCGCTTTACGTGTGCTCTGCTTTCACTCTATATCGGCCTGCTCGGCCTGTCCCAGCAGTTTGATGAGGTCATGGCGACTCCCGAAGCCAACATGCCTCTACCCTCCGACCCCACCCGGTGGACATTTCGCTCCGGGAAAACCAAACCCGATCCGAGGCGTTCTTGAACGTGGTTGCAGCACAGCCGGCTATGGGCCAAAAATTCCACTCCATCAACACTTGTCAAATTTACCTTAGCACTTTGCCGGGCCGCACGTGCGGCCAACGTGCGTCCCATCGCGCCGCCCAACCCTCCAACCCGCCCCGTTGGGGTTTTGCAGTGTTTGTGCTGTGCTTCGGGAGACCATCGAACGGATAGATAATCGTGCCAGCACCGGGTTGACGCAGGATGGACAACCTAATTGCAGTGTTTCTGATAATGTTTACCGGCACTTGCGCACGTACCGAACCGATTTCCATCGGGTGTGAGGTGTAAACAGACACTGTGTATGTGTTTTGCGCCTCGTACGCTGCCACTCTCGGGGTTTCGAGGATGTTTAGCGTCACCCGAGCAACTATCTACCCATGGGGGAAGCCAGGATGGAGCGGTTACACTGCGTCTTGCACGGCCCGAACGGTTGGAACAGTGTGTGCGTGCCTCCAGGACACACAGGCCAATAGCAACAGCGAGTAGGGACACGAGCAGTTTGGACAAAGTTTATGCTTTTTTGCAGCCGAAAGGTTCGGGTTATCGGAATTGACCCAATAGGCTCTCGGTTTCGGGAAAACCAAACCCGAACCGAGGCGTTCTTAAACGTGGTTGCAGCACAGCCGGCTATGGGCCAAAAATTCCACTCCATCAACACTTGTCAAATTTACCTTAGCACTTTGCCGGGCCGCACGTGCGGCCAACGTGCGTCCCATCGCGCCGCCCAACCCTCCAACCCGCCCCGTTGGGGTTTTGCGGTGTTTGTGCTGTGCTTCGGGAGACCATCGAACGGATAGATAATCGTGCCAGCACCGGGTTGACGCAGGATGGACAACCTAATTGCAGTGTTTCTGATAATGTTTACCGGCACTTGCGCACGTACCGAACCGATTTCCATCGGGTGTGAGGTGTAAACAGACACTGTGTATGTGTTTTGCGCCTCGTACGCTGCCACTCTCGGGGTTTCGAGGATGTTTAGCGTCACCCGAGCAACTATCTACCCATGGGGGAAGCCAGGATGGAGCGGTTACACTGCGTCTTGCACGGCCCGAACGGTTGGAACAGTGTGTGCGTGCCTCCAGGACTCACAGGCCAATAGCCACAGCGAGTAGGGGCACGAGCAGTTTGGACAAAGTTTATGCTTTTTTGCAGCCGAAAGGTTCGGGTTATCGGAATTGACCCAATAGGCTCTCGGTTGATAGGCAAGTGGAGTGGGAGTGAAGTGCCACTTGCAGTGGCAAGGATTCTGATGACACTTGCTATCTAAGGTCATGCCACGGTAACGACTCGTTTTGATCCTTAAACGAGCTGCACTGGGTGATAGGGAGCAGTTTGATCATATATTCGTTCGTTCTTCATATCAAATAGGGGAGGGTATAAATGCAAGAGCCGTGATTTAACTTGAAAAAACATTACCATACCATTAGCTTCTTGTTAGAATCGTTTGATAAATGAATCAATGCTATAGATAAAGGTGTCTAGAACGCTGTTTGGAATCAATTTAGCAAAGTGAGTCTTTACCACCCGGCACGGATCGTGTGTGAGTGAACGTATCAAACGTAGCCGTCCATGCCCGGCAGCTAAGGGGCTCTAATGCAATTACGAATGCTAGAAATCGTTTCGATACTACACCATTACCAGATCACAGGCCAATAGCCACAGCGAGTAGGGGCACGAGCAGTTTGGACAAAGTTTATGCTTTTTTGCAGCCGAAAGGTTCGGGTTATCGGAATTGACCCAATAGGCTCTCGGTTGATAGGCAAGTGGAGTGGGAGTGAAGTGCCACTTGCAGTGGCAAGGATTCTGATGACACTTGCTATCTAAGGTCATGCCACGGTAACGACTCGTTTTGATCCTTAAACGAGCTGCACTGGGTGATAGGGAGCAGTTTGATCATATATTCGTTCGTTCTTCATATCAAATAGGGGAGGGTATAAATGCAAGAGCCGTGATTTAACTTGAAAAAACATTACCATACCATTATCTTCTTGTTAGAATCGTTTGATAAATGAATCAATGCTATAGATAAAGGTGTCTAGAACGCTGTTTGGAATCAATTTAGCAAAGTGAGTCTTTACCACCCGGCACGGATCGTGTGTGAGTGAACGTATCAAACGTAGCCGTCCATGCCCGGCAGCTAAGGGGCTCTAATGCAATTACGAATGCTAGAAATCGTTTCGATACTACACCATTACCAGAATTGCCCTCCGGTTTTCTAGCTCTCTTTTCAAATACACGTGCTGTGGCCGAAATGCCGAAGCCGATTCTTTCCGGCACGAGGTAAATATTACACCATCACCCACCGGAAAGACCGACCGTGCGTGACGCGTAGGTTTCGGCGCCCACTCCTCCCGGGCACGAGCACAAATTGATAACGCCATCATGGCCATTTTGCTGCGCTGATGGCCGGATGAGCGAAAATGATAGGTTTCATATAGGCTGATAGGGAGCAGTTTGATCATATATTCGTTCGTTCTTCATATCAAGTAGGGGAGGGTATAAATGCAAGAGCCGTGATTTAACTTGAAAAAACTTTACCATACCATTATCTTCTTGTTAGAATCGTTTGATAAATGAATCAATGCTATAGATAAAGGTGTCTAGAACGCTGTTTGGAATCAATTTAGCAAAAAGTAGGGGAGGGTATAAATGCAAGAGCCGTGATTTAACTTGAAAAAACTTTACCATACCATTATCTTCTTGTTAGAATCGTTTGATAAATGAATCAATGCTATAGATAAAGGTGTCTAGAACGCTGTTTGGAATCAATTTAGCAAAGTGAGTCTTTACCACCCGGCACGGATCGTGTGTGAGTGAACGTATCAAACGTAGCCGTCCATGCCCGGCAGCTAAGGGGCTCTAATGCAATTACGAATGCTAGAAATCGTTTCGATACTACACCATTACCAGAATTGCCCTCCGGTTTTCTAGCTCTCTTTTCAAATACACGTGCTGTGGCCGAAATGCCGAAGCCGATTCTTTCCGGCACGAGGTAAATATTACACCATCACCCACCGGAAGGACCGACCGTGCGTGACGTGTAGGTTTCGGCTCCCACTCCTCCCGGGCACGAGCACAAATTGATAACGCCATCATGGCCATTTTGCTGCGCTGATGGCCGGATGAGCGAAAATGATAGGTTTCATATCGTTTTCCCCGGGCCCATTATGCGATCGGGATGCACTGAATAACAATCTGCGCCGCTAATCTGCCACCGCGCTCCGAGAGGTTGGAGCATTTTGTTCCGGGGAAATGTCGGCACCGGCCACAGGTACCGAGCGCCCAGTGTTAGCTTACGACGCGGAATAGTTTGACAAATAGTCATTCCCCGCACGTACACATAATTTATCTCGCCTCGCCGATGTGTGGAGCGAATGCAGTCCGGCCAACGGGGGCTGCCGTCGGAAGTGTTGCCGTTTTGTATCCGTTTCCGGGCGCTTCCGGGACGCGCCGGACACTGGCACCACCACAGCCGCCGTGTACATCTCTTGTAAGGCAGCTAATCTTCACGAGAGTGTGGCGCCGCACGAAGATACACATCTCGGCGTGCCACTTGCTCGGTTGTCGATTTCGTTTGGCCCTCAGCAGCCGGAAGTACGCCGTACCGCAGTGTAATGAATTTTCCAGCTTTCACCCTGCTGACGTGAGCACTCGTGCTGGTAAACTGCCGACGATCAGAATGTTGTGATGGCTGGCTCGAGGCTCGCGCTCACTATCGCACACCGCAGTGCAATATTTGCTCGCTCTGTATGCAGATAAGTGATAACGAGCGGAATTTCTGTTGAGAGGGCTGATTAGCAATCAGGATTAGCACGTACACTGCCGGATGTACGGAGCGGTTGTGTCGGGCGACTGCCGAGCGGTGAAAGGCTTGCGCTCTGACTATCTAATTGATGGAGTTCATCTGGATGGTGATTTGATGGCGTTGCGATTGTAGATGAATATAATCTGATGCATTATGTTATCAGTTTCTTTAATATTTTTGGAAACTATTTCATCCAAAATTTAACTAAATACTTTTGGGTCATGGTTTCGGGTCAGTTAGTTTTATGCGTTCAGTATTTAGAAAGCGTTTTAAAGTGCAAAAACCGATGCTTTTTAATAGAAATCAAACACAGCGCCTCCCGGAGCACGTCGTTTATGAGCCTCTTCAAACACTCACGGCTATGTTCTAAACCTCCACGGCTAGCATCTATTCCACTGTGCAAAACCAGTCCATGGTTGAATCGTCGATTGTTGTTGATCTCGTTAAAATATAAAACGGAATGAATCCACCCGTGTCCTGGGTGCTAGCTGAAGCGGAGGTGTGGCAGCTACAGAGACGGAACCGAAAACAATAACAACACGCTTGCGAACGTCCGGACACGATGGTTGTTTGCTTTACGACCCTCTGGCAAACATTACCCTCTCGCACAGTGACATGAAACGTACCAAAAAAGCGAACGAAAACATGACGAACTTTGTCACAACCTTCGCATGGCAGCATCGAGTGTGATAATTTTTGGCGCTTGACTGTGACAAAGTAAACATTACCAGAACGTGAAGACTTTTTCACTCCAAGGAGTTGAGGAGTTGTAGCAGGTTGGAAGAAGGCAGCACTTCACCACGCACCAGTAGAGTTCCTCCGTAGCCGTTTGGAGATAAAGTTTGGAAGAGTTGTTTAGTTGTTTGGAAACTTTATCTCTCTTACATAGAAATAGATTTTACTTCAAGTATCGCAAAAACGGAAAACTTGGGAGTTATATACTTTAATACTTATACTTAATTATAAAAGACTGTTCGAGTGAGTTGCTGCTGCTTTAAGTCGCAATGTTCCGTACTACGCTTTGGTAGATCAGGGAGTGATAAATTTCTCCACATCAGTGTGGATTATATACGGAGGCCATCCGTAGACTCCGATGACATTTATCGCCACCATTTCATTTGATGCATGGAACGTTTATGACTCATTCTAAGACATTTGCAGCAAAAACTTTCTAACTGGCCTATTGGGATCACAGCCGGTTAGCCATGCGAGCGCCTCTGACACCATGCTGGTATGTTCGTCGATGGAAACACCTCCATAAACGATAACGCACCCGTTCTGATTGCCACCGACGATCTTACGCGCTCGTACGACACAGTTCCGGTTCAGTAATCATTAATCACAACACGTCGTTTTTAGAGTCTCGTAAGGAATCTCCGTATCCGCGCCGTTTTGCTTACCACTCGATCCACTGCTCTACTGCGGCCGTCGTGTCACTACACTCCATCCCTCGGCATACCGTTCGGCGTCTTGGACCGGAACATGTGCACGTTACACGTTCTCTGTTCCGTCGTGGTGGTGTGGTGCGAAAAGATTAATGTCAAAAGTTTGGAAAAGGCGGGAGGCTTTAAGAAGGCCCGATTCAATTCGTTCCGTACGGTTCGGTTCGTCGGAAGCAAGGGTGCTTTTGCGTAGGCAAAAGGGGTCATTTTGGGCAGAGTTTGGCACCTTTCCAATCACCTCCGCGCGTGTCTAATGGGCGAACGTGCCGATCTGGGCGGCATTTCGCGCATGGCGTGGTGTTAGAAAATTGAAACCCATAAATCATACCATAAGAACGCATCGTTCAAAGTATTTTTTTTGGCGGTGGCATATGAATGTAAGATAAGAAATACGTGAGTTGAGCCACGTTGAAAAGTCGTGGGTGGGTGAGTCTGTGTGTGTGTGTGTGTGCTTTTACGAACCGGGTTTTACTGATAATAGCATTCTAATGGCAGGAAACGGGTGAAACATTTTATCATCGTAAGTAAGGTTGCTTGAAGCACATTCCACATCGATTAACTCTTTGTTCCTTCACGCATGTTCTAGTATCAGTGTTGGTTGCTCCATTAGGTGCACCTGTGCCTTTTTTGGGTTCTTTACAAAAAAAAATGCGAAGGCGTACAATCATTCAAACATTAGTTGTAAATTGTTACAATAAATAGAATGAATATTTATGAATATATGAATATGTATATGAATATGAGCACATAGCTTGTATTGAACCATATTGAAAGTGGTGCATGACCTTGCCAATTATTGGAGAGAATGATTTCAAAAAAAATTACTGTCAATAGTTGTTCATCGTAGCGAAGAAAAATTGAATCAATTGCCTTATTTAACTCTCTCTTGACTCTTGAATTATAACCTTAGTTCCTTGGAATTCCAGTATGGATGGAACTCCATCTCAGTGACATAACTCTTCACGAGCTGCGGAATCCATTAGCTGCTTTTTTTATTATAACTTATGTACAATGCTTTGTTCGATACTCAATTTAATATCTGACTTTTGAACAGCTCTTTTTTCTTGTTGAATTTACAATGGAAATAATATAACAAAGGGTAGAACAAACCCTAACCTACATAACCTCTGCATGTAATGCGAATGCAAATCAATATGATGTCTGTGGGACAAGCGATTTATTTTACGATTTATAATTTACCCCGAAGTGGGTAACCTACACACCTTTAAATGTGGTTACGAAAGAACCATCTGTTTGGGCAACAGAAAACCTTTGTGCGTCGGTGTCATGCCAACGCTGAAGCTCGGACCAACGGAACGCTGGCACATCGCACTTTCGGTACATTGCGTGGTGGAGAAAGAGCGCCACGACGTGGCCGCAGCAAGCAGAAGAAAATTAAACGGATGGGGAAAGGAAATCAATACTGTCAAAAATGATTTATTTACGAAACTGGGTTCACGTTGGCGTCACTTGACGTGAGGGAGAAAGCGAAGCACTGGCGTCGTGGGTTGAGCAATACTTGTCGGCATGGTGCTCTTGAGAGTTTGTTCACATTTTTTTGAAACGTAGTCTCAC
>KZ067901.1:31303-43254 GCA_002091845.1 Anopheles cracens
CGTCCACTTCCATCCATCCTTCCTCCGTCTCCACTCACCAACGCACCCGGGAGTGTTTGGAGTAGCTCCGTCAAACCAACCGCTCCAAAAAAAAACAGACCTCCCCAATACACAAAATGCGGTGCGTGCGAAAGCAATGTGCACCGGTGGGTCAGGGGAGGGCGCGGAGACTTGGGCGGGAGGTGTACGCAAGAACGCACGCAGCAGAGGGCGGGCGGGATGTGTGTGCGTGTGTGTGATGGATGCCGATTTTGAATTGGCCCTTGCCTCGCGCGCTCGCCCGCCGTCGTCGTGTGTTATCTTGAAAATTTAACCGTAAGGTCATACGTGCGCACTCCGGAGCGGGGCGGGGATGATGGAAAATTAATAACCACGAGTGCGCACACACACACACACACACCCTTGTGGAACGAATTGGCCGGAGGAGGGAGAGAGAGAGAGAGATCGGGAGGACACCAAAACTCAACGCGGCACGAGAAGAAAGAAAAATCGGCACACAGAGTGGAGAGCTGCTCGTTTATGCGGGTTTGCAACCGTTTTTTCCCGCTTCCCGTGTGTCGGTTCCGCCGTGTTCGAGGACTTGCTGGAGTGCTCCAAGTTGTCCAGGGAGGAAAAATTCGCATCCGATCGTTCGCAGAAGAAGACCGCCCAATTATATGCCGAAGTCCGAAGTCCGCAGTGTGTTTGGCAACATCCTCACGAAGAAGTGCGGAAGTCGACCAAGAAATCCAGGTTTTTGGGTTAGAAAAATGTTAGGTTAGGATCGGACGTTGATTGCCACAGGTTCGGCCCTCCGGTGTACATGGAATCCGCGCATCCAGATGTTATTGCTCTTTAAAAAAACAATCAGGAATAGATGAAGATATTAATGTCCAACAATAGGCTTTTTTCAGATATCCTACAGAGATGCCCCAAGAACTCCAAGAATACTGGATAGACGAGACAACCTACTCAGAACCGGTGTTGAGGAAGGTGTCAGTCATTCACATACGATTGAATACATTCATTCAATTTCGAGCTTGACATTCGCACCTACTGAATTCATTTGACGTTCACTTCAAAAACTGTCGTTCGATGGCAGGAGGTTTTCTAGGTGTATTTATTTACAACAAATCAAGACATTTTCAAGTTCGATAGATGATATAACTGCTGTATCTTGAAGAGATCAATAGCTATTTCTGATTTTACATGTATAGCTATAATAATTTGTATAAAATAACGTATTTCACTAATCCTTTGCAATGAATTTCTCACCCAATGTCCCAATCAGTATTAAAATCAGCTGATTACGCCGGTACGTACAATTACATCTTCAATAAAAAAAACATTTAAGACTCTTTTCCAAAATTTCTTCAACTGTTGAAACAGTTCGAACGTATATGAACAATTCTTTCCAACGATGTATAATGTGCGTAATAAATAATTTGAAAAATATTTTCTACATTTTCTAATTTTTTAAACGTTTTCCAAGACATGGAAATCATAAAAAAACATTTAAGACTCTTTTCCAAAATTTCTTCAACTGTTGAAACAGTTCGAACGTATATGAACAATTCTTTCCAACGATGTATAATGTGCGTAATAAATAATTTGAAAAATATTTTCTACATTTTCTAATTTTTTAAACGTTTTCCAAGACATGGAAATCATTTTCGAGTTCAATAGATGGTATGATTAATGATTATTGATAAAATCGAGTGATATTTCAGACATCACATGTATAATTACCCTACTTCCTATAAACTAACGTATTTCACTAATCCATTGCAATGAATTTTTCACCCTATGTCCGCTCTTGGACCAACGTGCGCCGGGGACCTAGTTAAACTCTAGGCCAGGGGTCGGCAAACATAACGAGACGTTTGCCGGACATATGTTGCTTTTAAGTTTTTTTAAAAGAAAATATGTTTATTGTAACTGTTGAAACAGTAGTGATGGTAGGAATTGAGATACTGTTAAAGCTATGAGTTTCTTTTCTTTTCAATAAAAAATAATAATTCAGAAAATTTCAAAAATTTCTTCAACTGTTGAAACAGTACGAACGTATATGTACAACCCTTTCTAACGATGTATAATGTGTTTAATAAATAATTTAGAAAACAATTTCTACATCAGAATTGAAAAAAGCTAACTAGATGGAAAAAAATACGAGTTTGAAACCAGTGCCCGGAACAACATTGTTTCGTTCATTTATGAGTTCATCATGAGAGGGATCCGGAGTTTTTCGATCGGATTTATCGATTAGCTCTTGGAAGACTCCTAGCCGACTCCTAACCGTACTCTTCACAGGGTCGTAAAGAACGAAGTCATCATGCTAACGGAAAGGCGTATTCGTCTTCCGCTTACTCCAGCTCCGATCTTTATCGAGCCTTGGAAAAAAAACTCTTAATCGACTCCTAACCGACTCCTAACCGACTCCAATCGATCGAACGACATTGCGCGTCGTTGTGCACCTGCTGCCGATACGACCGATAGCGGCTCTTAAGAGACTCCTTAACCGACTCCGCACCGACACCGGACGACCCCAGCACACGATCGAGCACAATAGCCCGCTTTCGCATGCAGCTCCAAGCTGTGGGGCTCCATTCGTGCCAACGTTGTCGTGTACGATCGATTTCCATACCTATACACTATTTCTGAGAGCCATGGGTGGCAACAGTCGAATGAGCTTCAGTGGTGTCACTGGCATGAAATGTGTGCTGAAGGAGGCAAGGGAAGAGCGACAGAGCGCAACGAGCGGTGGCAGGTTGGAGAATTTATTTATTTGCGTTCCAAAGCAGACCTGCAACCCCATACCTCACACACGCACACACTGTCTCTCTCCCCAGCGTAGTCTACCGTCGCACAGTGGTCCAGCTCACAGCAATATTTTGAATGGAGTTACATTTTTTTAGAGAGAGAGAGAGATCGGGAGGACACCAAAACTCAACGCGGCACGAGAAGAAAGAAAAATCGGCACACAGAGTGGAGAGCTGCTCGTTTATGCGGGTTTGCAACCGTTTTTTCCCGCTTCCCGTGTGTCGGTTCCGCCGTGTTCGAGGACTTGCTGGAGTGCTCCAAGTTGTCCAGGGAGGAAAAATTCGCATCCGATCGTTCGCAGAAGAAGACCGCCCAATTATATGCCGAAGTCCGAAGTCCGCAGCGTGTTTGGCAACATCCTCACGAAGAAGTGCGGAAGTCGACCAAGAAATCCAGGTTTTTGGGTTAGAAAAATGTTAGGTTAGGATCGGACGTTGATTGCCACAGGTTCGGCCCTCCGGTGTACATGGAATCCGCGCATCCAGATGTTATTGCTCTTTAAAAAAACAATCAGGAATAGATGAAGATATTAATGTCCAACAATAGGCTTTTTTCAAAAAAAAGACAACACCCGGATACAAAAAGCAGAATTAGGCGCTATAGCAGCGGGGAACGAGGAGACTCCTCCTCCTTCATCCTTCCAACACCCAACTCCCTCCTAACACGCTGCGGTGCGAAGGGTCGTGAGAAAAAGTGGGCCTCTCTATCGGATGAACCACATACCGTGTTGTCTCGGGGACGATATCTCCAAACGCGCGCAGCGGCTTTCAAAAGCCCAACGCAAAGCGGACGTCGATGAAATATGTACCGAAACCGAACACGGGGAGCCAGCCAGCAGTAGCAGCAGCAGCCGGGCGCATACACATACACACCGAGAGGTGACCGACCCGGGGGAGGCTGAGGTGGACCGCCGTGTATGTGATTAGACCCGATGCCTCCCCAAACGCGATTACCACACACTCGCTGCTGCGCGCCGTGCTCCACAGAATATCCGTCCTGCGGCCTGCGTTCGCTATGTACGGTCCTCCTACCGGGTGGCTGTGTGTTTTGCGCACCCCGTGTGTAAAGGCTGTACGTGGGCCGCCCCCCCGTCTTACATACGACGCTAGCCCGTGCCCCAACCCCGCGCGGTGTTTTTGCACTTCGTCTTCGCTACATAGAACAAAGAATTGTTGCACCCGGGGTCGGATGAGGCTGGTTTGGCTTTCGGCACCGTTTCCGAAATGTTGCGACGCTTCTAGCCGGAGTTGGGCAAGTTATTGGACGTTGGAGCGCGCGCCAACGGCCAAGAAATGAACCTGCTACAAACACACACACACACACATTGGTGATGGTTAACTATATACGTGCATATATATACGGTCCGCCGCGCGCTATAATACTCGCGCATCCACCAACGTCCACCGCACCAGCAGCGTCCGTAGAGTTACGGAGCCTCAGGTACCTCCCGCTCCTTGGGAGTCGATAACTCTCGGAGCGCTCGGGACTTGCCAGCTCTTAGAGCTGCAAGATCCAGGTCCAGTGAAGTCATTTGTAGATGCACACAGTTTGGGTCGTCAGAGAAAAAAAACCAATCTGGAATACGATATCTGACGACTATATTGGATGTAGATAGCAACGTGGACCATGTTTGAAAGACAGCAACCCCCCCTT
Organism: Anopheles cracens; assembly: GCA_002091845.1. Classification (NCBI taxonomy): domain Eukaryota; kingdom Metazoa; phylum Arthropoda; class Insecta; order Diptera; family Culicidae; genus Anopheles; species Anopheles cracens. The sequence continues at coordinate 35,756 of KZ067901.1, forward strand.
ACACCAGACACTGGAGGGGCACACCAAAGTGCGAGAAGAAGCCCGCCGCTACCTGCACGGTACACAAACATTCGTGCTGCAAAAGCCTGCAGTAGCTCACCTTCTCCCACAGTGCCGATTGGAGGAGAAAGAAAAAAAAAGACAACACCCGGATACAAAAAGCAGAATTAGGCGCTATAGCAGCGGGGAACGAGGAGACTCCTCCTCCTTCATCCTTCCAACACCCAACTCCCTCCTAACACGCTGCGGTGCGAAGGGTCGTGAGAAAAAGTGGGCCTCTCTATCGGATGAACCACATACCGTGTTGTCTCGGGGACGATATCTCCAAACGCGCGCAAACAAAAGCGCACAGACACACACATCTACACGCAGAACAGGATGCATAAATAATGCCGCGATATCGCAGCGCCACCCTTGCAACTGTCCCGTTTTTCCTTCGTTTGCTTTCTATTTTCTTGGCCGTCGTTGCGCGTTTTGTGCTTCATCGCCGGGTGGAGAGCCTGGCGGTGGCACGGGCGGTCTCTGCACGAACGCCACCCATAGTCGCTGGGACGCGGGAGACTCGGGATCGATCCACCGGTCCCCGTTGGAATGCTTCTCTCGTTCTCGCTTTACCGGCACAACCACCACGCACACATACACGCAGAGCATCTATTATCCCGTCGCACCACAGCCGGGCGAATGTCGAATTTCAGCAAATCTCTCGAATTCCGGTTGGAAATAGGGTCTGCTACCTCTACGACGGCAGAGTCCGAGGGGTTGCGGGCCTACACCGGTTGCGAGTCTCATTACCTGGCGTCTCACGCAACTCGAATCCGACGTGGCTGCAACAGCCAGACACACACACACACACACACAATAATTAATTCAAACCCTTTCCCGATGCGACTCACCGAGAAGAGGCTGGCCCGGGAAGGAGAGAGAGAGAGAGAGAGAGAGAGAGAGGGAGAGAGCACCCCGAAGGGTCGATTTTCGTTGCCTCTCACCAGCAGGCCGGCTGCCGAGCGCGGCCAGTATCTCGGTACGGACCTAAATCAACTCACCGCCCGGTGGTCACACCAGCTGGGACCGTGGGGGGGGGAGAGCTACTTTGAACTATCAAACACACAGAAGAGGAGCAGCCTGAGCAGCGCACACAGACACTCAGCGCAGGCGAGATACGACGGCCGGTCACGGATTTAATTTGCTCGGGAGTTAAGCGCGGAGGGAGAGAGAGAGAGAGAGAGAGCTGGTGATGGTTAACTATATACGTGCATATATATACGGTCCGCCGCGCGCTATAATACTCGCGCATCCACCAACGTCCACCGCACCAGCAGCGTCCGTAGAGTTACGGAGCCTCAGGTACCTCCCGCTCCTTGGGAGTCGATAACTCTCGGAGCGCTCGTTTATAATGAGGTCTCGTAATAAGCCCGTTTTGACAACCATAACAAAGAATAATAAATAATAAGCATGCAACTGACCTCATATACAATACGAAAAATGGACTGGAAAACGTCAAACCAAATTCAAAATGCCGGAAGCGACATTGCCGAATACGACACCTCATATATTAATCCACCTTGATAAACATGAATGAAAACAATAACAAAGATGGGCACATTGACAGCTCCGTAGAAACTGTGCTACGTCGAGCGCCATACGTAAGGAAACAGCTATGTACGTGAAAAATCCATCTTTCCTGACCTTCAAACTCAACTTTCCTAACATACAGACTACTTTGTTTACAAATCATTCGATTGTGGCTGCGCCGACGGTAACAACAACAATTGAATGCCGTTTTTTCGACAGTCTTCTCTCTTCCCGTTCGTTGTGCTCCGCTACGTCTTGGATCTTGGAAAGGAGATCCTGTCATCAGGAAGAGATAGCTTTGACTCGCCGCATACAGCCGAATGTCGTCAAATGTGTCGACTGTCTGCAACACCGCCCGGAACAGTACCACGAGTCGGGGCAAACCGTGACCAGAGCCACGTTGTTGTGTATCTTCCTGTAAATTCCGTTCCGTTCAAGAATCCGGCTCGAAGGACCGGAAAATGCGTGAAACTCGCTTCACTTTTCAGGGGTCGCACACGCAGCGCAATGTGAATGACCTTCAAAAGGGGCAGTAGTCGCAGGGTTTGTCCATTAGGATCCTCCTTTTTCGCTTGAATCTTCGCGCGTTCGGGCGCATCAGACACGGTCTTCGGAAGATTCCACCGAACGCCTGCTGTACAAAGACGACAGTGGCCGGTGGACCCACGTCAGGGCGCAATATCAGTATCAACCATGTTTAAGGATCCGTTTGTCTCGCTTTCTCGCACTCTCTCTCACGGTTTATAATGAGGTCTCGTAATAAGCCCGTTTTGACAACCATAACAAAGAATAATAAATAATAAGCATGCAACTGACCTCATATACAATACGAAAAATGGACTGGAAAACGTCAAACCAAATTCAAAATGCCGGAAGCGACATTGCCGAATACGACACCTCATATATTAATCCACCTTGATAAACATGAATGAAAACAATAACAAAGATGGGCACATTGACAGCTCCGTAGAAACTGTGCTACGTCGAGCGCCATACGTAAGGAAACAGCTATGTACGTGAAAAATCCATCTTTCCTGACCTTCAAACTCAACTTTCCTAACATACAGACTACTTTGTTTACAAATCATTCGATTGTGGCTGCGCCGACGATAACAACAACAATTGAATGCCATTTTTTTCGACAGTCTTCTCTCTTCCCGTTCGGTGTGCTCCGCTACGTCTTGGATCTTGGAAAGGAGATCCTGTCATCAGGAAGAGATAGCTTTGACTCGCCGCATACAGCCGAATGTCGTCAAATGTGTCGACTGTCTGCAACACCGCCCGGAACAGTACCACGAGTCGGGGCAAACCGTGACCAGAGCCACGTTGTTGTGTATCTTCCTGTAAATTCCGTTCCGTTCAAGAATCCGGCTCGAAGGACCGGAAAATGCGTGAAACTCGCTTCACTTTTCAGGGGTCGCACACGCAGCGCAATGTGAATGACCTTCAAAAGGGGCAGTAGTCGCAGGGTTTGTCCATTAGGATCCTCCTTTTTTCAGATATCCTACAGAGATGCCCCAAGAACTCCAAGAATACTGGATAGACGAGACAACCTACTCAGAACCGGTGTTGAGGAAGGTGTCAGTCATTCACATACGATTGAATACATTCATTCAATTTCGAGCTTGACATTCGCACCTACTGAATTCATTTGACGTTCACTTCAAAAACTGTCGTTCGATGGCAGGAGGTTTTCTAGGTGTATTTATTTGATGCCCATATTCAAAGTTTGCAAACGAACGAGATCGTTTTCGAGCGCCCATCATCGACTTGTCATCCTTCTGTCAAACTTCGGTGAAGCATGTCACAGGAATGAAATGTGGCTCTCACTACCATTACTGGTGCTTATTTGCAATGTTCAGTTAGAAAAGCTATACACTATAATCCACGGAACAAACAAGACGAACGATAAGCCGTTTCCAGACGTGTCGCGATTGGCGTTTGCAATTTTTGACAGCTGTGACGTCAACAAATCCATACGACGAAAATCCAAATCGCGCGCGATTTCGTTCTCGGTGTGTGTGTGTGTGTAAGGGCGCGGAGACTTGGGCGGGAGGTGTACGCAAGAACGCACGCAGCAGAGGGCGGGCGGGATGTGTGTGCGTGTGTGTGATGGATGCCGATTTTGAATTGGCCCTTGCCTCGCGCGCTCGCCCGCCGTCGTCGTGTGTTATCTTGAAAATTTAACCGTAAGGTCATACGTGCGCACTCCGGAGCGGGGCGGGGATGATGGAAAATTAATAACCACGAGTGCGCACACACACACACACTTTCCAGCCACCTCATTCACCCACTTTCCCACTACTATCACAGACAAACACACACGAACATGCTCTCTCTCTCTCTCTGTTTTCTTGCCGTACTCGCGTTGCGGCACACCACCACCACCACCCACCCACCCCGTCTCCCCCCATCCTGGGAGGTTATAGATCGGGTGGCTGGCTGGTTTAAAGGGCAAACCGGGCACGGGTGAGCAAAATGGCAAACTAATGGCCCACACCGCACACAGCAACCCGAGGAGACCGAGACCTACCCAAGACGGCACACACGAACCTGGTGCGCACATACAAGCGCGCGTTCAAAATGGCGGCGGCTGACACAGAAGCGACCACTGGCGCTTACACACCCAACCCTCCCTCCCGGTAAGAATCCCCACGTGACGCGGATCTCGACCGATAAGCTTGCCGGGGCAGCGAAGGAAGACTTGCACAGCTTGCAAAGTATGACCAGAGCGCGAGAGAGAGAGAGAGAGGGAGAGACTGACCGAGCGAGGACAACGGCCTGAAGCGCACATTACAACCCCCTTCCTCCCCGTCCACTTCCATCCATCCTTCCTCCGTCTCCACTCACCAACGCACCCGGGAGTGTTTGGAGTAGCTCCGTCAAACCAACCGCTCCAACAAAAAAAAGACCTCCCCAATACACAAAATGCGGTGCGTGCGAAAGCAATGTGCACCGGTGGGTCAGGGAAGGGCGCGGAGACTTGGGCGGGAGGTGTACGCAAGAACGCACGCAGCAGAGGGCGGGCGGGATGTGTGTGCGTGTGTGTGATGGATGCCGATTTTGAATTGGCCCTTGCCTCGCGCGCTCGCCCGCCGTCGTCGTGTGTTATCTTGAAAATTTAACCGTAAGGTCATACGTGCGCACTCCGGAGCGGGGCGGGGATGATGGAAAATTAATAACCACGAGTGCGCACACACACACACCCTTGTGGAACGAATTGGCCGGAGGAGGGAGCACAGACACACACATCTACACGCAGAACAGGATGCATAAATAATGCCGCGATATCGCAGCGCCACCCTTGCAACTGTCCCGGTTTTTCCTTCGTTTGCTTTCTATTTTCTTGGCCGTCGTTGCGCGTTTTATGCTTCATCGCCGGGTGGAGAGCCTGGCGGTGGCACGGGCGGTCTCTGCACGAACGCCACCCATAGTCGCTGGGACGCGGGAGACTCGGGATCGATCCACCGGTCCCCGTTGGAATGCTTCTCTCGTTCTCGCTTTACCGGCACAACCACCACGCGAACGGCGGCAAAAACGAGTGTTCCCTGGCTCCCCGAGCGAAGATTCCAAAGCGTCCACACTTCGGACATGGCAACTGAAGGCACCCACACACAGCAACGGCGCTGCGAGGGAAGCGTACGGGACGCGATGTTTGGTGATCTTGGCAGAAGCGAAAAAGAGCCCCGAACCGCAGCAGTTCGATAACGGGCAACGGCTTCTCCAGGGCCGAGAGCAGACGGGTGTGGTGTAGCGGAACGGAGCCCGGGGCGCCGCTGACGTGTTTCGGTTTCGGAGTCTTCCGAGCTAGGCGGAACCCCTAATTGAATAACGTTTGGCCTCCACCAACATCCTCCCCACGCAGACAGGGTCAACTTTGACTGACGTCAAACGCGCCGATTCAGGCCGGCTATGCTCCTGGTTCGGGGGAGGGGGTGTCCCACACACACACACCCGTGCATGATTCACCGGCCGGTCGCCGGCAGTAGCTGCGCAGAGCGCGCGGGAGTGCAGAGGATCCTATTTTTGGACCGAACGCGCCGCGATGTGACACCTTGCGCGCGCTGAAACCGCTCGGGATGACCCCAGAACTCTGTGTGGCGATCTCCAGGTCTGGTCCAGTGTTACACTCCAAGTCAAAGTCACACACACACACACACACACGAGAAAAGAAAGCCCAACGTGTCGGTGCAAATACTTCGTCGTCATAGATAGATATCGCACGGACATAGCGCGACCGAGTGTTTCCTATGGAATATTCCAACCATCCCCAACATGCCACCAACACATCGCCCGGTGACCAATAAAAAAAAAACAGAGTGTTACTACGACAGTGGAAACGCACATCAATTGCAAAAGGCACCCGCGCTCCGGAACAACACACAGCACAACAGCGCAACGGACGAAGTCGGTCGTGAGAGTAGAAGAAGAAAAAAACACTGACCACGTAGGAGCGATAATCACGTTCGGGACGTTCACCCTCCACAAGCCCCCTCTCTGTTTGATTTATTTCCATACCGTCGCTCCATTCCCACTCTTCCTTTGATTTTCCGTCTTCTCCTCCTCCTCCATCTCCCGCGAGAGTCTGCTTACACGGCCACCGCCGCTACTAGTATGCCCCTGGCGTTTGATCGTTGACCGCCCTGAGGGCCCCCGGGGGCGGACTCGGTGGATGTGTTCGTGGCACACGCGTACCGATGAGCGATGATGAGGCGCGACTTGATATGATTATCGACCACCTCCGCTCGCTCGCGCTTCTTTGGTGCCGGTTGTGGCTGCTGCTTGTTCTTCATTGAAGCAGACTTCGGAAAAATTGATCGGTGCCTTGCGCTATGCTTCTTTGGTGCCGGTTGTGGCTGCTGCTTGTTCTTCATTGAAGCAGACTTCGGAAAAATTGATCGGTGCCTTGCGCTATTGCGTTACCACACAACGTCTTTTGCGCCCGGTTCGACGACACCACTAAGCACCGCTCTGCCTATCGTACTGCCTCTCGCACTCGTGCGGCTCCCTCTGTCTCGCTCCGGGCGCTGTCGCACATGTGTGTTTGCTTACACGGCCACCGCCGCTACTAGTATGCCCCTGGCGTTTGATCGTTGACCGCCCTGAGGGCCCCCGGGGGCGGACTCGGTGGATGTGTTCGTGGCACACGCGTACCGATGAGCGATGATGAGGCGCGACTTGATATGATTATCGACCACCTCCGCTCGCTCGCACCCTTGCCCTGCCACTTGCCAACCGCGCACACTGGAGGTGTCTTCTCGGGCAGTCTAGCAGATAGGCACACACAACACCGCAGAGGAAGCCGCCACTAATCCATATTCCACTCGCCCCGCGGCACACCAACACTGGGGGCTTTCAATCGCACTAAGTACACAAACACACACACACACACCCGCGACCCGTCTGTACGTCCCCCTAGTGCACCAGAAGGGCGTTGCAGCGCAGCAGCGACGGCACGGGCTGTAAAGTAGGATTTTTTGCTTGTTTTTTGTTATGCTGTTGTTGCTCGCCGTTTAGTTCCACTCACACACGCCACCACCGCGCGAGAGTGGTGCGTCACCCTAATCGATCGCGCTTGATCGCGACGGCTCGGTCACCACGGCTCACTGCCGCCGCCGCCGCCAACCGCCGTCGTCGTCGATACCGACGGGAGCGCAACCGACCGAAAGCAGCGCACACTTCGTCGTCGCATGCCGCGCGAACGCACGAAAACGTAATGCTGCCGGCCTGCTGCATCGGGTCCGGACTAGGCGGCCAAGATCCGCCCCGCCGCCTGGTATCACGCACAAGGGCCAGTGCCACCCACCCCAAAACGCGCCGGCGAGGAGAGGCGCCACTCACGAGCGCGGGAGAGAGTGTGCGAGATTGCGCAAGCACTCCTCCGGTGTTTCGGAGAAAGACAACAAAAAAAAACGGCAGAAAAGAAA
>KZ067901.1:109211-120245 GCA_002091845.1 Anopheles cracens
GGTAGCTTAGGCGTCCTCGAGCGTACCGCCGCCGATCGGCCGCAGCACGATCCGCGGGTCCGTGTCGAGCATCCGGTCCGACTCCTCCGCGCTGCTCATGCACGAGTCCTTGCTGTCCGGCATCAGGTTCCGCCGCTCCTCGTCCTCCTGGCGCGTCGGGATCTCCGACACCGGTGCGTACTGCGTGTGCGACACGAGCGGGTCCGTGCTCGGGTTCAGCGCCAGTATCTGGCCGCCGCCGTTGCCCTGCAGCTGCCGCGCCAGGCCCTGCTTCTTCGACAGCACGCACGGGCAGACGCAACCGCGCCGCCAGTCGGCCACCTTCACGTACAGCGCTGTTGACGGACAGTGGAACAAGTTAGTGATGTTTTCGCAATGTTTCGCTCATGCATGTTGCAAATGGGCAGTCTGTGTTGTAGCTGAAGGCTCATGAATTCACCAAATGGATCGTAATGGGCCAAATAGCTCACCAAATGGGTCTTAAGGAGCAGTTCCAGCGGTAAAATCTTAGGGGTCAGTCTGTTTTTTTTGGATAGTTTTAGGTCTACCAGTTTCCAGTTTCCGCATCTTTAAGATTAAGGACAACAGCTGACCATGATGAGAATTTTTATCTTATTTCGTGAATCCTTTTTTCCAATGGTAACGATACTATAATAACTAGTGGCTCTAAGCGATAAGTGGATTCCGCATACATAGATTCTCTAATTGAGAGATGAAAGTTATTCCAGGTAAGGTAGACATTGGAAGGGATAGCGCTTTAAATGCGTTTTTGTATAAACCAAAAAGACAACCACAAACCGCTAGAAGGCTTGATAGGATCAGCCATTGGAACGCCATTCCAGCTAATGCACACTGCCAAGAGTAGGGTCGCTGCTTACCTAGTAGGACGGCTCCAAGCACCGCTATGATCGCGCCGGTCACGATCAGGCCCAGATCGATGCTTTCCTCCTGCGACTTGCCGTCCGGATTGATCTCCGGATGCTGCTCGGCGTCGGAGTAGTCTGCAGAACCGCTAGCAACCAGTGCTATTCCTGGAGCGCAGAGAACGACATTTAGAGGGTTAGAGAGCCCTTTTGCAAGTGAAATCTTTGCGACGCTGCCAGACGATTGATTCGAGGCAGTGCACCCTACCTGTGGCGAACAATATCAATCCGAACACCAGTATCGCCACCTGCACGGCTGGTTTGCGCAGCATCTTGAGCGACGAGACGGCGGTCGTTTGCGCGAGCAGCCCACCGGCGCTGGGCCGTGCCTCGAACGAAACCGTCGTCGGCTGATAGACTGGTCCGCTTTCCGGCATCCTTCCGATCGGGGTTTGTTTGCGTTTTGTGTTTTCAACGCGCTCCAAATGCTCCGCTTCGAATGCCTACACAAATCGTCTGTGCACGTCTGCTTCGACCAGTGTCATTTACACGCGACCAGCTGCGAGTTGTTCGTTGCAGTTGACGGTGCTCGGTGCAGCGTTTCCAACTGTCCGGATGAGACACGGAGAAAAGATTGATTAGTGAGCGATATGTAATAACAATACAAACAGTAACTTCGTCCCATTGCATGCATCTCAGGTGCGACCGGTTCAGCTGAGCGTTGTGCTGCCTCAACGAACAACAACAACAACAAAAACATAATCAATACATCAGGCAGCATTCCCACACAGGTAAAATGGTGGGTGGGATGAACGCGATTAAGTAAACACACGTAAAAAAACAACAAACGATACAGCGTAGCTATGAGTCAGAGCAGCTCCAACTCCAACTCCCGTGTCGTTTATGGCCATGAACCAAAGGGGGCAACAGGGTAGAGTCGTTAGTCATCGTAGTGCGTCGTGCTAAACGTACCAGCCTTACTAGCGGCGGTTGCAACACCGGAAGCGATCGGTACGTCACCTTTAATAGCACACACACTACCGGAGTTGTTGCTTTGGCAGGGAATATGTTTGTGTCCATTATTCCTTTTTTGGCTTGATGATGGACAAGCTTTGTAAGCTCTGCGTCGCCAATGGAATCCCGCTTACGCTGCACACTAACTGGGCTGCGTGCAAAGTAACCGGTCCCTGGGGGGAATCGTGATCTAATTTTGGACGGCGTGGTGTGTGTGTGTGTTTGTGCTGAAGACTTTTGTGTCTGTTTAACGTCCCAGCAATTAGCCTTCCTTCCTTGTGAGGCTTTACCCCACACCCTTCGAAGGGTTCTAGATAATAAAGAAACAAAAACATACACCAACACACGCACGCACGCAATTAGTACGTTTGACAGGTAGAGCGATGCGATTAAGGCGAGCCTGGTTCACCTGGCTGCCCGATTCCAGAACGTTCACGACCGGAATGTTTCCGGAAGTGGGTCCAAATTTAGTGGCGTCAGTCACGAACACAACTGACGTTTTGTTTGACCCTGAACGCTGGTAATCCACGCACCTGGGACCACAACACACCTTCCAGCACGGATTTTCCTACCGGGGGCGAGCGAAAACGGCTCCCATTCGCTTCACCCAAGCACAACGCGATAAAAAGCGATAACGCATCGCACCGAACAACAGGCAAATGCAAGTAAATGCAGCACAATTCCCGATGTGCGTCTACAGGAACGGTGTTTTTTTCTTCTTCTTCGGGTTCCTCGCGCACCTGGTTCCCGAATGGGGTTTGCGCTGGTTGGACGCAGAAGAGGGCAAGTGGGATCGTTTCCCGTCTCCGTACCGAGCGATTGGGCGTTATTTTGGGGCTTACTTTTAGCTGAAATTGAACACAGAAACCAAAACTACCTTTTGTGTATCCTGTCGGTTGATTGGCGTGGATTATTGCACCGAACGCTATTGTTTCACGGATAGAACTGTTCCCAGATAACCTGACGTTGACATACGTCAACATTAGAAGAACAGCAAAAACACAACGAAGAACACATCGAGTAACGCTACCAGTTGTCGTACCAAATTGAATTGCAATATTTTACACAGGGTGTCATACATTCGAGGGCATTTATTTACTTTCAGTTTAGCCTGTGTGTGTGTTTTTTTAAATAGTGTAATTGTGCATTTTCACGATTGTGTATCTTCGTTAGTAACTTTTATAACATATTATGATACTAACCTCAGAGCACAACCTTAATTCACAAAACGTATGTATTTAGTAGCTTGATGTAGTAAGAGACTGTTAAATCTCATAAAACAAAAGCAAAATAGGCCGTAGCCGAGTAATATAATCACAGCACGATCAAACACTAAATACAAGGTGTCTACCGGCTGGTTCTTTTGTTTTATTGCCAACATAAATTAGAAATAGCAGGTCCTGAGTAAATCTAGGCCGATTGTGCTTCTGAGCTAGAAGAAGAAAATGTATTATTTACAAAAAAAGATTAAAAAATGTTTCACAAAGCTGTTCGAAATGGAAAAATGCGGAATTTCCTCTATCGCGCAGTCACCACAGTGCATACCAGTGCCGTGGTGAGTTTCGTTTCGAACAGCCGTGTTGAATTTGGCAGCTTGTCCGCTGGTTGGGTGCGCACCTAGAGTCATGTGTATTATAAACAAACATAATCAGGACGAAATCCATCGCGCTGCTGCTTTTTGCTCGCAGAATTCCATTTCTGTGTAGCTACAATTTACCGAGGAAAGATGTTCCACTCCATTCCTTGCAGTAACTTCATAATCAGCCGCTTTACTCGTCTACAAAATGGAAAACGGCGCTGCTTCGTATCTTCTGACGCCCCGTGCCGTTGATGTTTGAATTCGGTGCGTAGAAAAAACGACTCCATAGCAACCGAGAATCGGTACACAAATCGCTTGCAGCAGCAGCGTTCGGCAATCAATAATGGCGTTCAAAGATGTGCGAGGTTCGTGTGCTCCCGGTGGAAAACGGTTGTATATATATCGCATGTAACCATTGCCTACCTTTTTCCAGATCTGGCCGAGCAGCTCAAGCTACTCGGCTACCCGAACAGCATACCGATCACCGTGCTGAACACACCGTACGGCGGGCCGGAAAGCTTCAAAGCCTACTCGGACATCCTGCAATGGCTGATCAACCGGCTGGAGCCGAACCTCGTCCTCGGCGGTGGCACGCGCACCGAGCAGGAGCGCATCCAGTTTGTCCGTGCGGCGACCGAGTTCCTCGTGACGAAGTCCAGCATCAAGATCAACCCGCGCAAGCTGTACGCGAGCTCGGTGGCGGCCGCGAAGGAGCTGCTGAAGGTGACGACACTGCTGATCGCCTCGCCGAAGGTGACCGGGCACGAGGAGGAGCTGATCAAATCGCACGTCGAGATCGACCTGTCCGACAAGCTCGACGACCTGAAGAAGGTGCGCGGCCTGTCGTCCGAGCTGACGAACCGCGGCGCCGCGCTGTACGATCTGCTGAAGAAGGAGCTGCTCAACCGGGAGGTGCGCAACGTGCAGTCGACCCGCTCGCTCGAGCTCGCCACCACGGAGAAGATCATCAAGGGCGCGATCGGGTCGCTCCAGTCGAAGCTGACCAGCTCGCGGGCAGCGCTGGACGGCCTGAAGGCGGACAACGTGAACCTCGCCTCGAAGATGGCGCGCAAAGCGTCCGAGCTGGAGCGCTCGCGCCAGCGCCTCCAGGCGCTGCAGAAGGTGCGGCCGGCCTACCTGGAGGAGTTCGAAAAGCTCGAGCTGGAGCTGAAGGGCCTGTACGAGGCGTACATCGTGCGCATCCGGTGCGTGGACGCGCTGCGCTCGCAGCTGATCAGTAAGAACCGCACCCCGACGCCGACGTCGCCGGTCGCGCGCATCACCGACAGCAGCATGACGATTCTGCCGGAGGGGCTGATGGAATCGGAGGACGAGAACGAGGAGGACGACGACTTCGACGAGCGGGACGACGTGAAGCTGAAGACCGATCGGCGGGACCGCTGGACAGCTCGATGAGTTCGGAGGAGTCGGAAAGCGATTTGGAAATGGGAGGCAACCGATGTAAGTATTGCAGGTGTCCGTTTGAAAGGCATTGTAGAAGATTTATTTGACAGTCTAAGAAGAAATATCTTTGCTCATCTGGCGTACAGAAGATTTGGGCACTTTAAATGGATAGGTTTAGATTATCCATTGGGCACTTTAAAGTCTACAACTCCATTAACTGCAGTCAAGCCATATGGTAGACTGGAGAAATTGGGACATGAAGAATCCAAGAAAGTTTGTAAATCAAATAGTCGAATATTAGCTTGGTATCATACCTTGTTCGGTTAGTTGTATGGAGAAATAGCCAACAAGACTACTTGAAACCCGATTTAAGCCCTTAATCGTGTGACCCTGGTGATATCCCTCCTTTCTTTCCAAACTCTAGATTCATTTTCTTTCTTCCGAACAGTCAAATTTGAATTGACTTATCGATGTTGATGTTTGTCTCAAACTCGACACCCACTTCCGTTGTCTATCCCCAGTGATCGACGGTAGTCTGCGCACCGACGACGACGAGGACGAAAGTCTCGCCAAGATGCCGCGCGAAAGCTCCACCATCAACAGGGCCGCGAAGGTGGATCTGAGCGATGAGGACTTCTAGGCGACGCACCGTTTTCAGGACGTTTACGTGTTCATTCGCTTTATTTCTACTAACGACTAACTAACGATAGCATTGTCTCGCGCCTGGTCAAACCACAAACAGCAAACGGTAAAACGTACAATAGTTTATACACAAATACTATACACAACAAGGAGAAACAAAAAAAAAACACAGGAGAAAACACACATTTACAAAAAAAAAACAAAGGTATAACAACGAGCCTATCGAACTAAAATCTTCTTGAGCAGAGTGTGTTGTTCTGGTTGGGACGCTTATCGGTACGGGAAAATGAAATACGTTCCGGTGAGCGCGGCGGGCCTCACATGTGGATGTCGTTGTAACGCTCGAAATGCGTACGGTGGTCGATCAGCATCAGATCGTGGTGGTAGGTGTGCGGCGGGGACGGATGCATCCCGCTGTTGCTGACGATGCTGCCGGTCAGCTTCTCCTCCTCCTTCGCCAGGTAGCTGTCCGCGATGTCCCGATCGAGCCCGGTGTACGTGAACGTCTTCTCCAGGTCCGAGTCGGACTTGCGGCGCGGCCGCTGCTCCACGTCCGCGCCGCCACCGCCGTTGCGCTCGTTGTTCATGCGCATCGTCGAGCGCTTCCGGTTCGCCCGGCTGATCTGCGCCTCGATCAGGGCGCTCTCCGGGTACGGCTGGTACTGCGGGACGCCCGGTGGCATCAGATTCGGCGGGTACACCAGTGACGCGTTGCCGGGCGACGTCTGGACCGGCGGGTACAGCGGCATCATTGGCGGGAGCTACCGGGCGGAACGGGTGGCATTAACACGGGTCGATTCGAGCCCATTTCCTTGCTTCACTTACCCCATTTCCTGCTCCGGCCGGGACCAGCATCACGCGCTGCGACGTGCCGGTGCTGTAGTTGTCGCCCCGGTGCTTCTCGCCGTACATCGAGCCGTAGCTGCGCTTCAGCATCGTCTGGTACATCATGTCCTTAACGCCCGGCTCCACGTGCAGCGAGTTGATGTAGTCCTCCACCTTCTGCTGGGTCATGAACGCCTGCGAGTTGCTGTGCATAACGTTGTCGATCATCTGCAGCTTCGGCGTCGGTCTGGAAGTGGAGAGCAGCCGCGCCAACGGATTAGTCGCGTTTCAAACCCGTTCGCCCAGTTATACCACCGATAGGTGGCGCTGTTTCGAGTCTCCCATTTGACAGCCGCCTCGTGCGGTGTGTGCTGAGTGAGTTCTGTTGTGATGTTTGCAAAGAGCTCGCGCACCCAGTACCACGCAAAATAAAATCATTGTTATTAAAATTAACATTTCCTTGCACAAAAAACACACCCAGCCGCAGATTGTTGTAAACCCGATACGCCCCCGTCACATTAGTGAGCCGCTTCGGCTCGTACTCACGGCGAGCAGCTCACGTCGCTCTACTCACTACGAGTGAGTGCCGCCTGTCACGCGATTGCAGTGAGTGAGAGAAGATGAGACGGCCCACAAGACATGTTATCGCTGACGAGAGAAAAAATATGGCCAACATATTTGCGTCATATTCGCACAGTACTCGTGCTGGCTTGTCTAAAATGTGTAAAATCGGTTATTGGAAGACGTAGTTTCATCTTTTGTTCTAGTATGCATTCGTGTGTTGTGAAAGAAAGTGAAAGAGACAATATCTGTGTCAGAGCGCGAGCACTATAGCGACCGCCTTGTGCTTAATCTCAACAAATCTCCCAGAAGAGTATAAGCTACTTGACAGAAGGCTGACTCAGGAGGACGATTGTCATGCGGGAAAGAAGCAGCTGAGTGACAGCAGGCTAGCAGCAGAAACAGCAGTGCGGCAACGACGAACGCGACACACACACAAACACAAGAAAAAACAAGTGCAATACTGCAAATATTCTGCAAAAACCACCGCGAGAAAGGAAACGCACGGGAAACTGTGTGTGGCTGGCCGTTTGCGCTGGTGCGATGGGCGAAACGGTGCGAGTGCAGTGAGCAGTAGGGCAGGCAGTACACTTTTTCTTCCCCGACTCCCCCCCGGCAGGCCGTACCGAGTGGTACCGACATATCCATTCCGTGTTGGGGCCCCGCGTTCGGCACCAGAAGGGACCGCGAGCCGTATTGTGTGTGTTAGGGTCTGTTTCAACGCGGCGGCCGTGTGCCGTGCCTACGATAGAAGGGCGGGTTCCGCGCGGTAGGTAGGTAGCCATCGCGGAGAACCACCCGGACGTTGTTCGTTGTTTTCATTAGCGAAGACGAATTGAGGGGAGAAAAAAAAGATAAGAAAAAAACGCCATCACATCTATCTCACAACCGTTGTTTCGCTTTCTCGTCCAGTGCGCGCTACACACTCACACGGCACACATCTTAGCGCGACAACGTCACACTCGCCGCAAGCTGGAGATGCTAAATCGCCTGAAGAAGAAGATGCTGACGGCGGTGGCGCTGGATCAGCCGGCGCTGCCGTCGCCCGGTGCCGGCCCGTACAACGGTGCGGACGGGGGCCGGTCCGGGAGCGGGCGCGACTACGATCCGGCGACCGGGAAGCGGCTGCCGAAGAAGTTCCAGTACGCGCGGCCCCCGTTCCTGCAGCTGCTGACGCACGACGAGCTGAAGGCGAGCGCGGACCACACGAGCCGTATTGTGTGTGTTAGGGTCTGTTTCAACGCGGCGGCCGTGTGCCGTGCCTACGATAGAAGGGCGGGTTCCGCGCGGTAGGTAGGTAGCCATCGCGGAGAACCACCCGGACGTTGTTCGTTGTTTTCATTAGCGAAGACGAATTGAGGGGAGAAAAAAAAGATAAGAAAAAAACGCCATCACATCTATCTCACAACCGTTGTTTCGCTTTCTCGTCCAGTGCGCGCTACACACTCACACGGCACACATCTTAGCGCGACAACGTCACACTCGCCGCAAGCTGGAGATGCTAAATCGCCTGAAGAAGAAGATGCTGACGGCGGTGGCGCTGGATCAGCCGGCGCTGCCGTCGCCCGGTGCCGGCCCGTACAACGGTGCGGACGGGGGCCGGTCCGGGAGCGGGCGCGACTACGATCCGGCGACCGGGAAGCGGCTGCCGAAGAAGTTCCAGTACGCGCGGCCCCCGTTCCTGCAGCTGCTGACGCACGACGAGCTGAAGGCGAGCGCGGACCACAACGTCCGGCCGATCATCGTGCCGCGCGACATCGCGCTGCTACCGTGGACGACCGGGTACGCCGAGTGTGTCAACTCGGGCAAGTCGAAGTGGAACGAGGACCAGGCCGCCTTCCACCGGCAGGTGCTGACGCACCCGTCCAAGCAGTACCACGACCTGCCGTACACGTACTTCGGCATCTTCGACGGGCACGCCGGGTACGGGGCGGCGCTCGCCGCCAGCATACAGTTCCACTACGTGCTGCACGAGAAGCTCGTCGACGTGATCGATCTGCTGGTGCCGCGGGTCGAGTGCGAGGTGCGGTCGGCCCCGCCGGACACGCTGCTGATGCACCCGAGCCTGTTCCACAAGCAGGTGTCGAAGGACGAGCTGATCGTCGGGGCGCTCGAGTCGGCGTTCGCCGACATGGACGCGGTGCTGGCGGAGGACCGGAACAAGTACCGGAACGCGGGCGGCTGTACCGCGCTGGTCGCGCTGTTCATCCTCGGCAAGCTGTACGTGGCGAACGCGGGCGATTCGCGCGGTGTGCTGTGTAAGCGGGTGCGCCGCCGGAAGCACCCGCGGTTCGCTGGGGTGGGTGCGAATGGGGAAGCGGACACCGAAGCAGCGGCGACCGCCGAGCAGAGGCCGGAGCAGCACCAGGAGCAGGAGCCACCGTCGGACGATACGGCGGGCGAGGACGAGCACGAGGTGATCGCGGAACCGTGCTCGTTCGATCACACGCCGGACACGGAGCGGCCGCGGCTGCTGACGGTCGGCAGCCAGAACCCGGCCCTGCTCGGCGGCGAGTACGTCGCGATGGAGTACGCGAAGAAGCCGACGACGAAGGATCTCGGCGCGCGCATCCTCTACCGGCAGGGGGCGATGCGCGGCTGGACGTACAAAACGCTCACCGCGGCCGACCTCAAGATCCCGCTCATCACCGGCACGGGCAAGCGGAGCCGGCTGCTCGGCACGATCGGGGTGACGCGCGGGTTCGGCGACCACGATCTGAAGGCGCTCGGCAGCAACCTCCCGATCAAACCGTTCCTCAGCCCGCACCCGGACGTGGTGTGCTTCGATCTCGCCCAGGTCCAGCCGACGGCCGGCCCGGAGGACGCGTGCGGGTACGACGGCGACTACGGCCTGCTGGTGATGGCGACCGACGGCCTCTGGGACGTGAGCGGCTCGCAGCAGGTCGCCAACGCCGTGTTCGGCACGCTGCAGCGCTTCCCGCACGAGCGCCACCGCTACACGATGGTCGCGCAGGAGCTGGTGGCCCGGTCGCGCGGCCGCGCCAACGAGTCCGGCCACTGGCGGATGTCCGACTCGCGGACCGCCGCCACGGTCGACGACATCTCCGTGATCGTGATACCCGTCTACCAGTACTACCGCGAGTACTGCAAGTGGACGCAGACGGTCGCGACCGCGCGCAGCACCTGCAGCCAGCAGCAGGCAACGACGACGGTGGTGGTGCCGGCGGCGGAGGAAGCGCCCGCAAGCGGGGTCGGGGCCGCGGTGGCCGCGACCGGCAACGGCGACACCGCCGAACCACCGGAGGAGGAAGCCCAGGAGGCTGAAAACAATCTCAACACGATCAATCTGGTGGCACCGCCGCCACCGAAAGGCGCACCGCTCGGGCTGGCCGATGCGCTGCCGGCGAAATAATGCGCGATTCCTCGTGTGCTTTCCTTTCTACTGTAATCTACCTTCTAGTTTCCGTTTTGTTTACGTTCGTTCCGCATCCCCGCGCGGGTGGCGGATGCGGGACAGGGGGCTGCCGAAGGCGGCGGTCAGCTCAAGCGCAAGCGAAACTACAATAATCTTTATCGAGTATGGATTGTAATGGCCATACCTCCCCCTCCCCTTATACCCATGCCGTGTGGGTAACGTATTTGCCAGGCTCACATTATCCAGCTTGCTGTGTGAAATGTGCCGGGTTCAGGACAGAGAGAGAGAGAGAGAGATAGAGCGAGAGCGAAAATCACCTGCCTTAGAGGAGAAAGGTGTCTGACTATCTGACGCGCAATTTCATTTAGGAGCAAACGCGAGTAGCAAATATGACGGCAGGATTAGAGTATTAGTACGGACGGGCGCAAACAACACAGCATTAGGAGCGGAATTGCAATTTAATGAGATAGAAAACCACAGAACTCAGAGCGCAGCGACGCGCGGAACGAAATTAGTTGCTACCATTTGTATTGCTAATGCAAAAACGATATCAGAAAACGAACAATACTGGCCATTAGTGACCGTTGTGGCTTGGTGTGCGTGTGCGTAGAAACAATTGACCTTCTCCTCAACCAGCCCTCAAGTAGAAGGGGGGAGGACTCACCTGGAGCAGAGTTTGAGCGCCGAGTAGT
This sequence comes from Anopheles cracens, assembly GCA_002091845.1. Classification (NCBI taxonomy): domain Eukaryota; kingdom Metazoa; phylum Arthropoda; class Insecta; order Diptera; family Culicidae; genus Anopheles; species Anopheles cracens. The sequence goes on from KZ067901.1 coordinate 120,168, forward strand.
AGACGGAGAAGACGCTGATCAAGAAATGTACGGCGAGCGCCACTAGCAGTCCTGTACCGGCTGTGACGGCACCCCAGA
>KZ067901.1:125187-139583 GCA_002091845.1 Anopheles cracens
GGCTTTTTTGCCTGAAACACATTGCATCCCAGGCGTCCCAAACATGCAGGCAAGTGTGACCACCTTCCAGCCGGTTGAAGTTTTATGTAAAGAGCGAAGGAAAGGAAACGCTCCAAGAGCAAAGCGAAGAAAAAAAGCCAACACACACACACGCGCACACGATTTATAATAATAAAAAGGCCCACTTTCATTTTCTACAACGTTACGCGGGACGGGGAAGGTGAGTTATTACACCACAGCTCCACCCGCCCCAGAAATGCCGCTCAGGTGCAACGACATCGGCAACTGTCAACGTTGTTACGGGGGTGCTGGGTCAGTTTTGTTATCCTGAGGATTTATCTTTTTGTTTTTTTTTTTAATGTTTTTAACAAATTAATTTGTTTCTTTTATGAGGCTATAGTTATTGCTTTACCCGTATCTCTGTCGTGCTCCACATTTGTAGTTGTGTATTCTTAAGCAATCGTATGGTCCCAAGCGCAATATCTTACATACCACAGGTTGTAGGTTTGAATCTCTGGATAGTTTCTCCAGTACACAGGACTGACTCTCCAGGCTTCGGCCAATAACTAAGCAAAGAAAGCCATAAATGGCAGGTTTAGAGAGTCGAGATTGTTGTCCCAAGGAGAAAGAATTCTTAGGTATATTTTTTGCAACCTATCTCTACTAGGTATACGTTGCCAATCTTCTTCTCCCATGGGGAACAAAAAGTACATCATCTTTTCAAGTTGTTAATACTTCAACACCGGACAACGGACGTGCGGGTGCGCCGGTTGACAGCGGCAGTCGGAGTCGAGCAGAATACCGATTCGCAACTGGACCCGACGGCAACTTTCTTCGGATCGCTTTCGATTTGAGCCGCGATGCTCCGGGTACCGACCGGGACGTGAGTGATCGATAGATAAGGCGGCCGGGAGAGCCACGCGATGCCGAGCGCACGGGAGACCGACAGAGGGAGAGCGAGCGAGTGTGAGCGAGAAGAACGAGCGAATGCTGCGTTGGGGAAAGTTGTATTTATTTTAATGCGGGATTGTTTTCCTCCTTTTTTGCCTATCGAGTTCTTGTTGGTGTTCGCTGTACTCCCCTCTCGTAATCGAACGAAACGAAAGCGAAACCCTGCCGCCCGGTTCGCCATTCAGTCGGACGGTGTGTATACAGCGGCAGAGAGATTGGCGATATTGGGTTGGCTATTGGATTATTGGGTTCGGTGCGTCGGCGAGTGTGTGAGCTTTGGTAGAAGTACATCCCATCGGTGACGCGGGCGATCGCGTGGAGATCTGCAAGCGAACCCTTGTCCACCTGTACAGCAATTCACGAGACGTTGAAACTTTCCTCCAGGAGCACACACGCAGATCTGCGTACTCGTCCGTCCCAACAATGTTTCGTATGTGTGCTTCGTTTGCAAAAGGAACACCGGAGCGTACGTTCCGGGAGCGAACGAGTTTGTCGATTCGGCCTGTTTTACAGGACATAATGAATACTTTTATAACCCGAGAACAAAGCCAGATTTCAAGCTGCCTATAAAGCTGATCGTGCTCGTATTACAAAAATTCAAAAAATAATGTTTTTCTTAAATACACTTAACCCTAATCAACTTAGCATATTAGACTTTGTTGTATAAATCAACTCAATTTTTGTTTTCATGATGATCATGTTTTTGAAACATAATTTCATTCGTAGAACCCATAACCTTTTCTGTAAATGTGCTTTCATAAACACTTTCCTAGACACTAAGAACCAATCTTGGTGCGTAAGAAAGACGAAGAAGAACATCATTATCTATATGAACAAATAAACGGTTTGGATGTTATTGTATGCAAACAACATAGATATCTTTTCGAGCTACTATGTATATACAGCAGTCAATAGCCAGTATGTTATTGCATTTGATTTATTATGAAAAACGCAATTAAATCCCTATTAGTTAATAGTCATCGGTCTAATGGCCCTGTGCACATGCGCAAGATATTACAAACCACAGGTTGTGGGTTTGAACCTCAACTGGAACATTTCCCCGTACGCAGGGCTGACTCTCCAGGCTACGGGTGATAGCTAAGTCAAAGAAAGCCAGAAATGGCAGGCCTAGAACTAGTTGAGGTGACTGTGCTAAAGAAGATGAAGAATTCAGTCGTCATCTAACATAAAGGAGCACGCTATCATGCCTCTGGAAGGTATACAATTTCGTAGTAGTGCTTGGAAAACAATTTCCCTATACAAACGACACTAAGCAAGCATTACACATCAACACACCGATCGCTCTGAGTTTGTTATATTAAATACCGTACTCGTATGATCATCCCATCTCGTAGCGATTGAAATGTAATTTGTGATAAAAAAACCTCATTATCTCGACAGATCGCGTGCAAACCCCTGCATAGTGCAAACCGATAGAAAGCTGTCAAAACAATGTCAACAAGCTATCAAAACAACACTTACCTCAACGACGACGCTCCACGCCAGCTCCACTGGAAACGAATCTTCCAACACTTCCTCTGCGCCACTGGATACGGGTGACTAAACACACACACACTATACACACAGACACAACAACAAAAGCACCAAACAATCAATCCGGAAGTATGCTGCGAGAAGAAAGCAAGCGGCAAACGAAACGCGTCATAAAACCACGGTTTTCACAGGCCTCGGCCCTCCCCGAGTCGCTGGTGGTCGGCAATTTCGGTTGAATTCGGTTTGATTGGTGGAAGGAAAGTGTCCGGTTCTGCCTCCCCTCTCCCCCTCCCCATACGGCCCGAGCCCGGCCGCCAACACTCCCTCCCGCTCGTCGCAGAAAGACACGGGGCGGAGGAGGTACGAGTTTGCTTGCTGCGTTTGATCGAGGTGCAGGATTGTGATTACGGCGGGGGCGGTCGGGGAGTTTTCCTTCACCACGGACCAGGGAAAACGCACGAAAATGGGATGGAAGGCGAAACTGCAGGCGTGCTGCAGTCGGATGCTGCGCCGGAATGCCGGAAGCCGCAAAGCAGCAGGCAGCAGTCGAATGTGACGCAGGGTAAGCAATGTAACGAGCGAGGGAGGAAGTGCGCGCGAGAGAGAGAGAGAAGGAGGGAGAGAGAGAGGGAGCGAGACGTTTGAAAGAGAAACTATGTTAATGAACGGTGTGCTCCAATCAGGGGTGAAAATCATCCACCCGGAATGAATTACGTCTTCGGCGGGCTTGATCAGGTTTTATTGGCGCTTTTCCAAATAAGCGCACCATCACAAACAGAAGAGGAAGAAAAAAAACGCACAACAACAACATAAAGACGGGAAGGCGAGGCCCCCCACAATTTTGTGCGAACGAAACACACACAATGGCACGATAAATAATGTGCCTTCCGGCGACCTTTACGACGGTCAGCCTGGCCTTTTCATGGATCTGCGTTTCAGAATCGCCTAAACGCTTCCGTTCGCTGCCGGAGTTTACTTCCGCACGGAAGGGCGCAGGCTTAGGGACGGTTTTGGGGCTCGATTCGGGCGCGCTAGTCCTGTCGAAATCCTGTTTGCTTTTGGACGCGTTTTTTACGCACATCAAATGCCACTTAAACTGTAGTACGCAATCAGTGAAACGTATGGAAATAAGCGCAACTGCTGGAGAGGTTCGTCGCTTGCTTCCGTTGGGGCGCACCTTTCGGACATGCGGCGCAGTAAACATCACACACACACACACGCACTCATTTGCCTCCTTTCGCTTTCGCTTTCGTAGCGCGCAGCCTCCGGCGAGAGACCACACGGCCAAATGCGGTGAAGCACCAACACACACACGCGCCCGGCCACTCGGTTAAGACGATCAACACGCGATAAGTGACGGTGGAAGAAAGGTGGACAATCAGAGCTCGCCGCGTGCGAGGTGGGAATGCCGCTGCAACTGGGCAACACACTTCCGGGAAGATGTCTCATCTCTCTCGCTCACTCCCTGGCGGTCTCTTGCAGGCCAAACCGCGACCCGTTTGCTTGATGTTGCTTGATGTGCAGATGCCGATCCGGCTCGAAGGACCAAACTTTTTGTTTTTAATTTTTGTCAAAACAAATGCCACCTGCCGCGCATCTCACCTTCACGCAGCGACCATTGCGCGCCCGAAGTAACGTGTGCTATGCTTTTTTTCTTCTTCGAATTTGGCTTGCTATTTACACTACGCGGCGTCGGCAGTGAGTAGCGCACGCGCGACCGTTTCGTAGCGCGGCTTGCTGGAAACTAATTCCGCGCCCGCGTTCGCGATGATTTTTTTCCGGGCCACCGGGTCCGGGCCAACGTCGTTTCGTTTTCCTTCGCCCGGCGGGTGGGGATGAGTGCGAAGCGAGGCTGCCACAGACGGCATCCAGAAGCTCCCACCGCGCACAGGGTGCCTTCAACAGGGGAGAGAGGGGGTCGCAGCTTGCCGAAGGTTAGTTTAGGGTGCGCTTGTGTTGCATCCCACTCAAGTTGCTCTCTCTCACTCTCTCTCTCTCTCTCCTTCGCAGCGCTTTCTGCCCGGTTTGTTTGCATTTTTCGTTGCGTCTGGAGAGCTGGTGGCTGCTGGTACGCTGCTTGCATCTTGTTTACTCTGGCATAGCACCCTGTGTGTGTGTGTGTGGCTGTGTTGGCAGTTGGTCGCACTAAGGCATCTTTTGCAATCCTGCGCACGCTCTGTTCAGTGCAGTAAACACAGCCGTGATCGGCGACCTTGCATCAGCGCTCGGTGGGCACACATTGAGCCTACATGTTCATGATTTTCACCTATTTTTGTTGTTATTATGCTATACGGCTCACCGAGAAGATCGCGCCGCCGCGGTGGGCAATTCAATGTACGGCAGGTTCGTCGCTTGCACGCAGTCTTTCGTTGCGCAGTTGCGTCTGACGCGTTGGCGACAAACATGGATCGACCGGAACAGGTTGATGCTGGCCGTTACAACACGAAAAGCTTCACCCTCGTAAATGTAAGCGACGAACCTTTTTTTCTTGATTTGTTTACAGCATAAGCTCCAACATGAACTGTGTAGTCTTGCAATGCTTTGGACACAAACAAACAAAAACAAACATACTATGCCTATCTTTGCAAAAGGAAACGACTGAAACTGACCGATGCAAAACAAAAGACTTCACTTTCGTAAATATAAGTGACGAACCTTTTTTTTGCATTTTGCTCAAAATAATTAGTTACGATTTCAACTTAATAGAGATAAATAAATAAATAAAACTTAGCAGAGCAGGGACAAGGACAAAATACTGAATAAGAGATGGTCTGAACTCAAAAGAATTAGCAATTGTTGCATTTCCAACATGGAAAACCCATAGTATGTTCAACCTGACCATTGCAAGACGAAAGACTTCGCCCTGGTAAATATAAGCGACGAACCTTTTTTTTTGTCATGTACACAATAATAAGCCACAAAATCATCTTAGCACTCCGAGAATAAGACCAAAATATTGAAGGCAAAAGCTCTCAGCACATAAAATTGTTCGCAATTGTTGTACTTAAGCATGCAATAACCGGAAACAAATTGAAACGGTCCATTGCAACACAAAAGACTTCGTTTTTTGCAGCTGCAATATCAACGGTGTAGAGCAGGGATAAACCTAACATGCTGAAGAGAAAACAATGATCTAAAAAAGATACCAGTTAGCAACACCTGGAGCAAGTTAAAACTGCCCACAGTAAAATAGAAGACTTTGCATTCGCAAATATAAGCGATGAACCTTCTCCTCCATTTGTTTACAGTTTAAAATAAAGACGACATACTGCAAGCAAATGCTTTTAACCGATAAGAAATGTAGAAATTGTTGTACTGAAGCATGGAACACTCGAAAAATGTTGAAACCGACCCTCGCTAAACGAAAGACTTCACCGTGGTAAATGTAAGCGACGAACCTCTTTTTTTTCTCTCCTCGTCTACAATACCCGATACCAATCCAACTGGGTAGTCCCGGGGATAAGTGTGAAAACTTTTACCGCGCAGAGAAGCGTTTCCTTTGATGCCAATAACTACCGATTTCTGATGAAGGGCAGTCTGCGGAATGCTTCAGCGTGATCGATACGATCGGTTAAGGGTGGTAAAATTTTCTTCCTCTCTCTCTCTCTCTCACTGTTTGCCTCTCGTTGCTGTCCCTCACTTAATTAGGTACCGACGAAACTTCGAACGAACGAGGCTACGCCACCTCTCCGAACGGGTTAATGAGATGAGGCCCACTCAAAATTCGGTACGCTGCACTGCTGGCGCGCGCTTCGCCTCGAGTGGTAACGGTGATTTCGTCATCCTGGTTGTGGATGCGTGCGATCAAGTGCATCGAACGGGGGCCTGCCGCTTCACCACAAGAAAGGGCTTTGCAGCAGCAGCAGCAGCAGCAGCAAAAAAAAGAGAATCGTTCATATTTCGCTTCATTTCAAATGACAAATGACCCCTTCCTGCGTAGCTTCACCCGAATGCACGTTCGAGCACACGCGGGATGGATAGAAAGCGCATGCGACCATATCTCCCGACGCATTTGCTCACCGAAGCCTAAGGTGAAGGGCCGCAAGGCGCGACGCGTGACGCTGCCGTTGACGGAAAATGTGCCAAGTGCCTGTAAAAGGGGGGACGGAGAGAAAGAGAGAGAGAGAAGAGTGCGCACCAGGTTTGTCGCCAACGAAAGATCCGAAAAAAATCCGACCGACAGAGACTGCAAGCGACGAACCTTTTTTTTTCTTTGCTGTTGCTGCTGTTGCTGTTGTTGGTGCCGAGAAGGGGAGAAGGGGGGGGGGGGGGCTCCGGTTACACGGTTGACACGCACACGAGACACACATAGCACACAACATTGTACTACAAAAGCGGGGAGAAAATGCGTTCCAAGCGCGGCGAGTCGGGGGCGAGTTTTGGGCGAACTTCCGTGCGCGAATGTTGCGCGGAGGATGAGAGGGAAGAACGAGTACGGTCTCGTTACCGGCGCAAGCTGATGAGCTGCGTGATTGCTGCGCGACGGATCTAGTTCATCGGGGCGGAAGCATCTGGCCGGTTTCGTCACGTGAGACGCCACGCAAGGCCACGGTGAGCGGATGGATGTGCTGGAGCGGACGAGCTGGGACGTTGGAGCGTTTCAGAGGCCTAATTAGAGCGTCTCGATTAGCACCAGAAAGCAGCGACGGCTTCGGCGGTATGTGAATTATCGCTAACAGACGTAGAACCAACATGGCGGACAGGAGCTGTCAAGTGGGACGATAAATAGTTCGATAGTGCGACGCGACGCTTTACCCGTGCGTTGCGCGTGCGCTCTTAGAAGCGTAGTCGCCACTGGAAGCCTCCAACCGCCCGGTTGACCCGGTTCCGGTGGCACGCAACAACACGCAACCCGAAACGAGCTCCCGCGCGCCCCCCCGGGAAGACTTTGCGCTGGTGCTTGGGAAAGGTCATGCACACGTCCCGGTGCACTCGCACCGAACCTTCAACCGGGACGTCTATGGCCGGGCACGACGCACACGCGCGATAAGAAGTGCGCAAGTGTGCAGAAGGAAGTGTCATTATCGCGCCGACAATGTCACCGCCGGCGGTTTATCGCACCAGCACCGGCGTGTACTCGCTTCCTTTTGTGGCCGATAACGATGCACTTGCACCGCAGTGTCGCCATCCGGGGCCGGGAAGCGCCAAACGGCACCCGGGAGGGAAGGAGAGCCAACCGGCGGCGAAAATGGTCAGCGGCGCAAACAGCAACCATTAAAAAAAAGGAACACTACACACCCGGAGACAGGTAGACTTTCCTCTTCGAAAGCTAAAGAGAAAGTGGATGCGAAACGGTCATCGGATGGTGGCGGTTTCCTCCCTCACTCTCTCTCTCTCCCTCTCTCTTCCTCTCTTTTTATCTGTTTCAGTTTTCGTTTTCGGAATGCTCACTTTTTCCTTCCTTCCGGGGTGGCCGGGTGTCGTTGGTGGTTGCCATTTTGGTTGCTGTTTTACGGTACGGGCCCATTTGCGGAGTGTGCACAGTAGGCAGACAGCCTGCGCTGTCAGCTGATCGTTCGGCCATTTGCATATTGGGCGCAGCGTCCAGAAACGGGCAGCCGGAATCCGGAACAACGCCGAAAGCAGAGGCGCACGTCCCGTGGGATACCGCGGGGGCCCCCCATCCTTTCCGGAGCGGCGAAGAAAGAAAGTTCCCATCGTACGTACCGCGAGCAATCACTCTCGAACGCTGCCTTTCGTTTCGCTCGCTCACTCGCACGCTATCGCTTGGAGCTTGGGCCGGGAAGCTGCAGCCTCTGCAGGCCTTCGTAACTGCCGACGGAGGGGGAGCGGTGAGACGAGCGGCACGCTTTTGTTATGTGTATCCGTCCGACGTCCTCACACCGATCGTGGTGCGCGTGCGAGATGTAATGCCGTAATCGGGTGGTGGTGATGGTGCTGGAGGCTCTACCTCTACCACTACAGCAGCGCGCTCTCGCGCTGGAGATTACGTGTCGGAACCGTGTCCAACGCTGTGGACGATACAGCGAAACCTTCCAGCGATACCACACAGATAACGCGCGTATCTTCGGATTACGTGCGGTACGAATTGCTGCTTGGTGTAGAACCTACACCAACACACCTCTGATGCTCGTGGCGTACGATTTGGAAATGTATTCCAACTTATCCGCACAGATTGGTGCATTGCACTCCGCACAAGTATCCTCCACCGACACGAGCGTACGCTTTCTTCGCGCTTCTCCCCGGGAAGGATCAAAAGTGAAAGTGCTCGGCCCGAACACCGCCGTCCTGTTCGACATTCTCGGCTTTACGCAATCTCCACACATTCCACAGCCGGCCGAAAAAGACGCCACACGCAGCCGTTAGACGTCCGGTGTATGTGTGCGTTTTTTTTTGTTGTATTGCTTCGCCCTTTCGATGGCATACCGATGGCATGTGGTCATCATTCCGTTCATCACCCGGGGCGGGCAGCAGCAAAACCTGTTTTTATCTTTTTCGTTGGTCGATGGAGCCCCCGGTTGCGTCGCCAAACGCCACGGGAAGGCATTCGCGGCCAGCGGAGCAATTAGCATTCTTTCGCTTCCGTCGCCACCGTCCGCGGTTGACATTGACACGGCGGGTTGGTTCGGAACACAGGGAGCTGCTAACAATCGCCTGCAAAGCGTCAAGTGGTTCGGATGGATCTGCTGGGACAGCGCCAGCAGACAAGGTCTTGCACACAGACACGCGCATCAGGTGCTCATCGGATGGCGACAGCTCTGACCTCTAACCTCGATCATTGGGATGCCTCATACGCTGCTACTAGTGTTGGGTAACAGAGATTCAGATTCATGAACTAAATGAATGAATCTGAATCTTAGAAACAAAGATTCATGAATCTTTAGAGATTCATTAATCTCCAACGATTCATGAATCTTATGAATATCTAGAAGATTCATGAATCCAATGAATCTCTATAGAATCATGAATCTTGAGAGATTCATGAGAGTAATGAATCTCTAGCGATTCATAGGATTCATGAAACCCTAGAGATTCATGAATCTCCAGAAGATTCTCTAGAAGATTCATGAATCTCGTGAATCTGTAAAGATTCATGCATCTCCTGAATCTCTAGAAGATTCATGAATCTCCAGAGATTCATGAGATGCAAGAATCTTTACAGATTCACGAGATTCATGAATCTTCTAGAGATTCATAAGATTCATGAATCTTTATAGATTCATGAATCTCCAAAGATTCATGAATCAATCTGAATGAATTCTAAATGAAAGATTCATGAATCTGAATCTCGTCGAAAGATTCCTAAGATACAACACTATTTGCTACAACTAGCATCTTCCTTAACGAGCTTTCGCGAGCTGACTACCTACTTCAGAACAGCTCTGTAAAGTTGCTCGTGAAGCTCAAGTTAACGCTTTCTTTCCTTTATCAGTGTGGATTCGAATCTCAACTGGACCGTTTCCCCGTTCGCAGGACTATCCAGGCTGCGGGTAGTAACTAAGTCAAAGGAAGCCAGAAATGGCACGCCTATTTGAGATAGTTGTGACTTCCCCTCGCCAAGTACTACTGCGACCGCTTCTTGCGTGTACAGCTTGAGTGAGGTACCCTGAACGGCCACCGCGAGGTCACTGAGATGAACCGGTTGACGGCTGAGGTTGGCGTATCTTCGAGCGCAAAGGTTGATTGGACGAGGCAGCGACGGGTACCGCCGCACGTCAAGGAGAGTGGCCAGAAACTAAGCGGGACGTGGTTGATCGGTTTGTCGGGTGAGAAACTATGTGTCCGTTTTATTGCGAAACTCGAAATCGGACAGTCGGCTCACTCGGGCAGCTAGAAGGACAGGATGGTGCGCTGCGGCAGGTTGTCGCGGTGGGTCGGAAGGCCGGCCTGCAGGTGGATGGCGCCGAGCAGCGCGTAGTCGGCGGGACGGGCCTCCGGTTCCTTGTGCAGCTTGATGCCGATGTCCACGATCCGGATGCACGGTGGCAGGATCTCCGCGGACAGGTAGTAATAGCTGCGGGAAGGCAAGGACTGCTGTGTAAACCTGACCCGGTGATAAAAAACGCCCCCCCCTCCCTCCGTAGTACGCACCGTATGTCCCACCCGTTGACGGTGTCGGCCAGCGGGAGCTGGGACGTCGCACCGAGCTTCAGCAGCTGCAGCGACTGCTCCTTGTCGAGCGGGATCGCGCGCATCTCGTTCCGGTGGTCGCTCACGTGGCAGTCGGCGTCGGCGCACACGATCCGCAGACAGTCGTGCCGCTGGCCGCAGTACGCCTTCAGCACGAGCGCCAGGTCGACCGTGGCCGGGTCGCTGCGCCGGTACGCGTAGCACACGATCAGGTCGCCCGCGCACGGGAAGTCGCACGCGAACAGGCGCTTGTCGTGGTCGCCGTTGCGCAGCTTCAGGCACGAGCCACCGTCGAGCGCACCGTCGAAGTGGTGCGTCCAGTGCGACAGCGGGTCGTTGCGCGTCTCGAACTCGAGCGGCGGCGTGTACGGTATCGTCGGCTGGAAGTTCTGCTTCGCCAGGTTGAACCAGCACTCGGCCGACTGCGTCTTGCCGAGCCGGTTGTAGAACTTGCCCGACCCGAGACAGAACGAGCTGTAGAACGGCAGCTGGGCCGGGCCGCGCACGTACAGGTGGCGCCAGAGCCGGTTCCAGAAGCGATCGTTCATCTGCAGGAACTGCACGTTCCGGTCGTCCGGCTCGAGCTGCTCGCGCGCCGCCGTCTCCTCGAGCGACTCGTACGTCCAACCCGGTGCGAACAGCGCGACGGAGAAGCCGAACCCCATCACCTGCTCGAGCGGCGCGTGCGTGTCCATCTGGGCCCGCTGGCTCCGGCCGAACACGTCGATGCCGACGTACACGTCCCGGTGCCGCTCCGGGCAGTAGTTGCGCACGTAGTTCTCCGTCCGCTCCAGCTTCTGCCGGTTCCAGGCGTAGTTGAGGAAGATGCCGTCGCACGCGTGGAAGAACTGGTCGTTCGCGCTGTTCAGCTCGTTCTGCCAGTCGACGCGGCCGGTCCGCGTCAGCGCGTCGTACCAGATCACGAGGCTGCCCGGGATCTCCGCGTGGCAGCGGTCGGTCAGCCGCTCGACGAACTGGCGCAGCAGCTCCACCTTCTCCTGCGCGAGGCTGCACTCGATGTTGAGCAGCCAGCCGTGGAACTGGCACACCTTCGACACGCGCACCAGCGCCTCCACGACGCGCTCCATGAACTCCTCCGTCTGCAGGATGTCGCGCAGCAGCTGCGCCTTCGGCTGCTCCACGATCAGCGTCCCGATCACCTTCACGCCGTTCCGGTGCGCACAGTTCAGCCACTGCAGCGTCGGCACGGTCACGAAGTTGTGGCTGAAGTAGCAGAAGATGTCGATCGCGGCCCAGTTGTAGAAGCGGTAGTCGACCCACTGGCCCGCCCCCCGCACGCCGTTGATGTACCGGTCGTTCAGGTAGTTGCCCTTGAAGTCGTGGCAGAGCAGCACCTGCGGCCGGGCCGCGTTCTCCACGTACGCGATCGGGTCGTCGTCGAACTCCAGCACCTGGTAGCGGTCGCCGAGGTGGCGCGACCGGCCGGTGCGCGGTGCGATCGGCTCGACCAGGTTCTTCCACGGGTGCGGCGGCGCCTTGTCGAAGTCGAGCAGCGCCCGCAGCGTCACGATCGGCTGGCACATTTGCGTATCTGCGCGGAGAGACATGCTCGACATCACATTTCTGGCGACAACGACACAAACGGTACGAAAACGGGACGAACACGAAAACCACCAGCGTTCACCACCGCCGCCTCCGAAAAACCGACACCGATAAGAGGCGCGCTGCGTGTGTGACCCAGTTCGAGCACTGGCCTGCACTGCCGTTTACCGCTCAACCGAGCCGAGGCAGGCGCGTTTTTATCGCCGCTCGCTCTGTTTCAGTCCACTCAACCCGCCGCGGCTGCAGTTTTCGCTGTCCGTTTGCCCCGTTCCTGGGCGAAGGCGGAAAAGTGCAATTTTATAGTCCGCGAGACGGGTGTGTGCGTGTGGATGTGAGTTGTGCGCGCGCGCCCGCACACACAAGGAAGCCATGAGGAAGTGATAAGAGCATTCTGCAAGCGATTAGAACTCGCCGATGCGTTTGCGACTTTTGCTGTTGTTGTTCTAGCCGCTCAGTACGGCCGCTTGGAAATAGTTAAATATTCTAGTGCACTCTAGTGTGCGGGTCACAGTCACGTGGCAACTAGTTCGACGCTCGGTGCTCTGTTCCGGCGGTTCGACCACAAAACCACAAACCTTCGGCTCCAGCAACGTGTCGAGAAATGGTGAATGATTAGATAAAATTCTCACTCGATCTGTGTTGGCTTTACAGGGCGACTTAGCACAGCATTTCATATTCCCTTCCAACGTCTGGGCATGGCTCTCAGCTCGCCTACTTGCGGGGCGGCGTTCATTTCGCAACTCTCGATCACGAAGCAGCGTGTAGTACACACAAAAAAAAACGCAAAACAAACTATCACAAACCGTGCAACAGGTAGCATACTCACCATGGCTATCGCATTCCGTTTCCTGCTCCATGGCGGTTGTTTTCGTGCGCTAGAGTAAAGCCGTGCTTGCGGTAACGATTGCTGTGGCTCCGGAGTGAACGCACCGAAGGCAATATTCGAACTGATTCCCCGAAAAGCAGTCTTGGCTATTCCGAATTTATCTCACCACTACATCTCTCGTTTGAGTGACCGGCGGTTTTTCCACGGCATCAGATTTTAGTTCCGACCCTCTGGAGGAAGAATGGTGGAACACATCCGAACGTCAGTGTTGTACGTTTCAGAACTGGTTTTCTGCCGTTGGTCGCGGAAACCGAACGCTACGGAATCGGATGGAGAGCTCCGTTCTTTGTGGGTTTCTGTTCTCGCGCGCCTAAAACGAGGGAATAGGTGCGTCTCAACAACAGGACATAAACAGAAGCGGACATGCTACACTTACATTAGCCGGGGGCGGTTCGGGGCGATCCGATTAAATCGCTGTTAATTGTGATCACGCACGATTCGTCTGCTCCGGTAGCTAATTAAGTTTGTTTACGTTTTTGCCTAAGCCTTTGACATTTCTGGTACTGCCAACGTCATCGCCTCCAGCCGGTTCGCACTGAAGGGCATATTTATCACATTTTAATGGCCGAATAGAATGTTTTTGCCCAATTTTACTAACAGCATTAGCATAACCGCAGACTTAGCTGATTTCTGTTTGGTGCGTATTTTGGTTCAACAGCTGATCGAAAACAGGTGCTCGCCTCCTCTCGTTCTTCTCTTTTGACAGCTGACGTTTATTTGTTTATTTACATTCTGTTTCCTCGTTTGTTGTCGAACGAATCATCGGGACATATGCCCTTAGTTGCCGGTCTCTAATTTCGTGGCTCTATCTTATTGATTACCTGGTGAAGGCACAGGAAGTTGTATTCGCCAGATCAACCTAAGCATAGGCACACATACGAAGAAGAAGAAGTCGAACGAAATGGTTGGAGGGTGAATAGCGTCGCCGTACGGTAGTGAACAGTCTCAAATCGGGGCAAACGGTAGTGTACAGTCTAAAATCGGGGCAATCAACTGACTCAGGTCCAGGAAACTGGATAGGGAGAGTCGTACGTGCTACGGAGTCGAAGCTAGGCGCCGGATACAACCTTCCAGGACAGTGCATCATTGCGCGAGAGGCCGAACGGGAAGCGGGCGGCATCTATCCGCTTAGGGCCTGCGTAAGCGTTGATCCGCCACTGGTTGATACTATATTTTGCCTGAGGACAACACGAAAGTAAGAAAGCCGTTGGGCAATTGCCGACAGGACATTCGGGTCGGTTGCAAACCATTGCAAACCAATACCAAAACACGCCGCCCGCCACCACGACACCATGAAGCGCAACCACTGGGGTAAGTTCAAGGATGAGGCCGACGCCCGGAAGGAGATGGAAGCGAACGAGATCGTCCTCACCATGAGCAAGATGGACAAGTTTCAGCAGATCAAGCTCCC
>KZ067901.1:142228-152415 GCA_002091845.1 Anopheles cracens
TGGTTTTTATGTAAATACTGTTGTTTGGAAGAAGCTTTGGGGAATTCTATCATTTATCATTTATCATTTAGTTTGTAAGCCTATATTGTGAGGATATTTTTGCAACTTATATATAAATATTATCAATAAACGCTTTTGTTGCTCTTGATTTAGAAAATATACCATTTTTGCTTAGTACATATTTTTTACATATATATATATACATATAAGAAAACTTCGACGGGAAGTGTTTTCCAATTTGTGTATTGGTTTGAATTTACTGCAGGACATCGGACAGGGAAAATATCATCCCGGAGCGGACGCTTGGCGCAGAAATCGTCTAAATACTCAGATAAACTGTGACGTGGTACTTACTGTGCGATTCGTAGCTTCATGTCCGCCACCGAGAGTGTCCCCGCGAACGGGTGGCCCCCCAGCAGACCTTCGAATGCCGGCACCGTACCGCCCCCGGTCCGTTCGCACCAGTCGGCGTAGCAGCGGGTGGCCTTGAACGCGGCCATGAAGTGCGCGTTGAAGTGCTCCATCTCCTTGCTGCCGTCTGGGCCGGAAGGAAAGGGGAAAGACAAAAACGGAGAACCGTCAGACTCTAGTTCCCCTTGGTTCGCGGGGGGGAAGTCTCACCCTGGTTGAGGGAGGTCTTCAGCAGCGCCACCGTGTACCCGTACAGCTGGTCCCGTATCCACGCCTCGCTGCCCTCCGCGTCCTCCTTCGGCGTCTGCACGTGCCGGACGACGAAGTCGACGAAGCGCAGGTCCTCGGTGGTGAGCTGGATCGCGCGCTTCGTGTCCGGGTCGAGCGCGTCGACGACGGCCGCCTCGACGTCGATCAGCACGTCCGCCAGCTGGCGCTTGTGCTGGAACAGCACGTTCGACGCCCCGATCACGTACCCCTTGACGGACGGGTCGGTCAGCAGGTCCATGTACGGCAGCGACAGGTACGGCAGGCAGAGCTGGCCCTCGTGGAAGATGCGCAGCGGGGCGCCCCACTCGGACGGCTCGATCGCGTACAGACTAGAGAAATTCGACGCTATCGTGTCGACGCTCGTTTCGCGCACGAGCGTGGGCGCGGGCGGCACCGGGCGGACGGTGCCGGTGGCCGCGGCCGCCCCGTCCAGCGACGTCCCGGGCGAGCTGGAGGAGGAGGACGCGGATGAGGAGGAGGAGGAGGAGGAGGCGATCGTTCGGTCGTCGCATCCGGTGGCCTCCCGCGCGCTGGCGATACTGCGCCCGTCGTCGAGATCGTTCAGCTCGTCCGCTTCACGGCCGGTCGGCACCGGGTCCGGTTCCGGCAGGCTCGCCGGGAGGTGTGCCTGCCGGAGGGGAGATTCGCTCTGCACCGCCTCTTCCACTTCTTGCTCCTGCTCCTCCCTCTCCTCACGCTGCTCGTGGGCTGTACTGAACGTGGGCATCGGTGACATCGGACGTGACGTTCTGCAGAAAAATAGCAGCGGTAAGCATCGCGCAACGGATCATCGAAACGACAACACTACTCACTTTACGCACGCCACCTGCTGAAAGCCTTTGCTGATCAGCTCCGGATGCAGCGACGCGATGCCGAGGATGAGGGCGCACGTCGGGTGCACGGGTGAGCCGAAGCAGACCACTCGCTTCTGTAGCAGCAGCAGCTTGAATAGAATAAGTATTTTGTGGCGCCATCTAGCGAAGGCACAGAGGGAGAAGTAAGTTGCTTGAACAATGTGTTACATGTGGTGGATGCTGATGAAGAACTATCTTATCTCGACAAGCTCTATCTCTTTCACTTTCTACTTGAGACAGCAATGTATAGTATCAATTGAAAATTTGCTGGATCAGCTGGATCAGATTCCTAGGCAGATTGCATACACTGTCTGAACTCGGTAAGCATCGCGCAACGGATCATCGAAACGACAACACTACTCACTTTACGCACGCCACCTGCTGAAAGCCTTTGCTGATCAGCTCCGGATGCAGCGACGCGATGCCGAGGATGAGGGCGCACGTCGGGTGCACGGGTGAGCCGAAGCAGACCACTCGCTTCTGTAGCAGCAGCAGCTTGAATAGAATAAGTATTTTGTGGCGCCATCTAGCGAAGGCACAGAGGGAGAAGTAAGTTGCTTGAACAATGTGTTACATGTGGTGGATGCTGATGAAGAACTATCTTATCTCGACAAGCTCTATCTCTTTCACTTTCTACTTGAGACAGCAATGTATAGTATCAATTGAAAATTTGCTGGATCAGCTGGATCAGATTCCTAGGCAGATTGCATACACTGTCTGAACTGTGATACTGCCGATCTGATCTTGTTTATAGCAAAACACATTAAAACCATAGCACTTACTTAAGCAGCAGTTCGCGCAATGGCACACCGACGAAGTGTAACCGCGTCGGTGCGATCTCCTGCGGCTCGAGCGACGTGAGGCACGCGTTCAGCTGCTCGTACGCCTTCACCAGTATGTCGGTGGCGGCGAAATCGCCCTGCTCGAAGAACGCCTGGGCGACGAGCGACAGCTTCACCTCGACGTACCCGTAGATCGGCAGCGACAGCAGCGTGCAGACCGACTTCTGCACCGTGCTGCGCGTCAGGTCGGCCGTGCGGTTCTTCACCGCCTCCAGCGCGATCTGCCGGTAGCACGAGATGCCGTACACGGACCGCTCCGGGTCGGTCAGGCTCGGCAGGTTGAAGCAGACGAAGTCGCTGGCGAAGTTGTGCGAGCCGTCCGGCAGCGCCAGCGTCGGCAGATACTTCCACCCGGACGGACACTCGCTCCTGCCCTCGGTGCCGGCGACGAGCGGCGGATACGAGAACTCCACCTGAACGGGCGGGGAGTGAGAACGAGAGAGAGAGCGTGAATGTGGGGCCGTGTTTTTACGCCTTCCGACCGCAACCGCACCTGGCATCCTTTTTTGTGGTGGAATCCGACCACCAGAATGTGCAGGACCGGTTTTTGCTGTTCCATGGTTCTGGGCGGCAGAACACAACGCCACGGAACGTGAAATGCGCCTACTTGCAGCGTACGAACACTCGCTGCAACGGAAAAACCCCACGGGAACCGACCGTGGGTGGGTGGGTTGATGATTCCTTTCTTCCCTTATCGGCAGTTAGTCACCCGGACGGTCGCTCCTCGGTAAGACATTGCACGATACGACCGTCTGGGGGAGGGGAGAGTAGCGGACACGGATTTCACTTCCCGGTTGGTTTCCCTTTTTTTCCCCCTGGTAGCAGGTGCTGTGGTTTACACGGTTTTCTTCCCACGGATCGCAGCTCGGGTGCAGGCAAACGGTCCCGCAAGGCTGGAAGAAAGAAACGCGATTTTTCGCAAAAACCAGCAGAAGCAACACACACCAACACCAACAATCGTGCGCTGACAGTTGTGCGTTTGTTTACATCGCCTTGGCACGGGAAAACACACCCCGTCCGTTGCTGAAGGGGGTTGTTTTTCTGGAGGGAAAAGCCCTTTTCCGCTTTGGAAAAGAATAGAGCAGTGGTTAGAGTATATATCAACACTTTTTACTGGTTACGGTTCTATTTCCCTGTAATGCGAATAAAATTATCACACTGAAACACGATGTTTTTCAACCGATACGGTAAACAAACTGTTCGACACCGACACGTGACACTATAAACGCCCGTGTGGAGTCTCGAGCCAAACTTTGACAGCATTCTCGAGGTATAGCAAGTAGGCTCGGCGCAGAAAGAACAAAATAAAATGACTCAAAAAGACTTCAATTCAGGCAAGTATTCGCCGATATTCTACGGTATAATCTCATTAACATCATCCGCCCCTGTCCGGCATCGGGACAGGATAAGTTTAAGCGAAAGCTTCCGCTCGTAGAAAACCCATTTTAACTACGGTCCCTTCCTACCGAACGTTGCACTTTTAGGCGTGCCTTACCGCCACTCAGTTGCGTGATTATTATTTGCAAGCCACCACCATCAACCGGACTTCTTAATCATCAACTCGCGACGATAGAAATAGAACGGTCGCAATCTACAATCAACGCCGCCGGAGCGAGAGAGTGAGCGGAAGTGTCTTGTCCTGCTTGCTGTTACTACCCGTACCGACGATGTTTTAGCAATCGACGCCGGAAGAAAGGATCCAGCAACAACACAGAAGAAAAAAACGCCGTGTGATCTTCTAGCTTCGGGTGACTGGACAGCTGCTTCGCGATGAAGATCAACGAGAAGAACCTTTGCATGTTCGCGACCACGCCGCCGGTCGACCTGGAGGGATGGCTGAACAAGCGGGGCGAGCTAAACAAGAGCTGGCAGCGGCGCTGGTTCGTGCTGAAGGGCAACCTGCTGTTCTACTTCGAGAAGCGCACCGATAAGGAACCGCTCGGCATGATCATCCTCGAGGGCTGCACGGTTGGTGAGTGTTGTCGCTTTTATTCCATGCGTTCTTGCCCTGTACCTACCCGCTTTGCCCACCCTCCCGTTTGCAGAGCTCGCCGAGGAGAGCGAGCAGTACTGCTTCCAGATCATATTCCACGGGCCGAACAACCGCACCTACTTCCTGAGCACCGAGTCGCAGTCGAACATGGAGCAGTGGATGAAGGCGCTCACCTGCGCCGGCTACGACTACATGAAGCTGATGGTGGCCGAGCTGCAGCGCCAGCTGGACGAGATCGAGGGCGGCCAGTGCCGGGAGCGCACGCCGGAGGGTACGCCGATGATGACCGCCCCACCGAAAGCGCCGCCCCGGCGCCAGAATCCGTTCAACAAACCGCTCACCACCGAGTACGCGTCCAACGCAGGTAGGCCATCGTCCTCTCTCCCCCTTGCTCACCACCTCCCCACCCCATTGACCCCTGTCGTTCGTCCCCTATTGGCGTTTTATGTTTGCGAGCTTGAGCGCATCTGCTCTGTATGTTGTATGTTCTGTGTGCTTTAACATCCGGATCCGGTTCCCTATTGACCAACACACAAACAGAAGGGCAGAACAAAACATCACCTGCATGCCGTGCGATTGTAAATAATCACTTAGAGTGGGTCGGGTTTGTCAATTTGAAACTGATGGTAGTTCGGCATCCCTTGCAGCATCCATCCATCCGATCGTATGAATCACCCGCTCATGAGTCACACTCGCTCGCTTGAGCAGCTTACGCTATCTCGTTTTGCATTGCAAAGTGTAATTGTTCTCGTCACTTTTGTTATTTGCATACACACCCATTAAGTTTCAAATTCTAAAACCCGATAGAGACAGTTATTATGCTACTAATGTCGTACTTTACAAAGACCATAACATATGTGACTAACACATCTCACAAAACGGCATGCTGCATCGAGTTGCTTGTTGAATGTTTTATCGTAGGATGTGTTGTGGCAGGTTTGAAACGATTTCACAAGTGTGCCGAACCCTGACGCAAGGTACAACCCTCGATTGTGTTCGCATAAGCGTTCAATCATTCAGAACATGGCACCAAAACATCGGAACTCATAGTTCGAACGTAACGATAACGAATTGTAGGAGCCTCTGATGATTTCCGAACACGGTTGCAAAGACATCTCATGCAACTATACTCGAGGAAAATTGATGTTTTTATAGAGTAAGAGTGCCAGTTTTCGCCAACATATTGTATCAGTTTCACAAAAAACATCCGATATTGTCAATATGTAAGCTTCTAAACTATAAAGCTTGTGAGTTTCGTTAGGATAACCCTCGTAGAGTGTATTTCTGTACACTTTTTGAGCTATAAAAGAGTTTTAAAAGCAAAATCAGTTTTCGGCAATGTGAATAGAGAGAGTGTAGTCATTTTTAATGATGTTCATATCAAGGGAAACTTAATGGAATGTATTTCTATTCTTAGTTTGCTATAAATATTGGGTGAAAGTGATCTTTTGCTTACTTTATACTTTACGACCATCAAGTAGGCCGTTTTTAAGGTTTAAAGCGTCATTTGCATATTGAATTTGCCATTTATTAGTTTTCGGCAGCCGTTTATATGTAAAAACAGTAGAATAATAATTGAATAAGCGTTGAATAAATTGAAAAACATTCGAATCTTTCAGAAAATTGCATCTTTACATGCTTTATACATGCATACAAACACAATTTTTTAGTATTTTGGAGTAATATTTGGAAGGTTTATTTGCCCTGCCGAAAACTGGTGCAAAAAACATTGTTTTGGAAATAGAAATATAAAGTATATTCTTCCACAACAGGCCAGAGCGCTTAAAGGGCTAAAAGGTCTTATTTGTTTTGCTTAAACCGATATGGATCCTATTGGATTTCAATGTCAAAATTAAGTAAATATTCACAAAAGTTTACTTTAGGTCTTTATTGACCTTTAGGTGCAGAGAAACAAGATGGCGGCCTGCGTTGTTGAAACACTCTATTCAAGTCATGTCGCCGCTTCGAGTTACTAGCTTCCCGATCATCTAAATGCTACCTTGGACGCTTTATTACCAGCCGGATGATAGGACAAGGTTAGCCTTGCAGTAACTTCCTGCTAGGGAGATCGTAAAATCGGATCCGGAAGTTCTCGGCAGTTCACGGAAGGCTCTTTCTGCATCTCTCGCGCTCGCACTCGCTCTCTCTCTCTCTCTCTCTCTGTATCTTCCCAAGTGTCGCCAATATGTTTTCCCTTCCTTCCTGTGCCAACCCGTCCCGAACACTCCCCGTCGGCCGTACTGTACGATATATCTGACCCACCCACCCCTCCCACCACGCAGATACCGGAAGCGGCGAACCGGCGGCGGTGGATGGACCAGCGACACGCACCGGCCGGAAAGCGCCTGCCAGCGATGGAGCCACCGGGCAGCACCCCAACCACCACCACCACCACCACCACCACAAGGAGCAGCCGTACGGCGCGGAACTGAGCGTGCCGTCGTCGTCCGCCCCGGTCACGCCGTCGGTCGAGGTCATCCCGGCGGCCGGCACGAGCCAGCCACCACCGCAAGCGGCCAACCGCCGGAAGGTGACGGTCGGGGCGACCAAGTCGAGCGACGCCATCGCGAGCCTCGCCACCCGGCCGCTCGAGCGCGGCACCGTCGGGTCGTTCTCGTTCGAGGCGATGCACTCGGCGCTCGGCGGCCCGGTGCTGGCCGATCTCAGCAAGTGGAACGCGTCCCGCCACGAGCAACAGCGGCAGGAGCGCGGCAGCGGGGACGGCGAAGGTGGTGGTGGTGGTGGTGTTGGTGGCGAAAAGGACGAACGGCAGTAGAGTCCGGTGGTTACGGAGAGGGGAGCGGCATCGAATCCGGGGTGGGCAGGATGGATAGAACATTAACACAGGCCACACAGGCAGTAGCGCTTCTCGAATCGTTACCTGTCACCGAATCGTTAGTGGAGTTCGTGCTTTTTTCGGGCACAAACTGCCCTGGAGGAAGCGAAGAAGCGTTTTCGCCGTGCGGATTGCACTGCGGTTCAGGCGCAAATCAACCTAGTCAGCCGGAAGGTGTGCCATCGGCACGGCAAACACGCTTCGGGCACGATTTTGTGGCCGGCCTAGCCTTAGTATTAGAAAACAAGTGATGCTTGTTGCAAATAATCCCTTTTGTGTGCGTGCTCACAATATTCGAGCTTTGTTAGCGACCCCTTTTAACCTCTAACTACACCAACCATTCCCGTATTGAGGTTTTTTTTTTAATTTAAATTATGTTTTAGTTGTTGCCTAATGTTCCTAATGCTCGCTGTGGTTAGCTCTCGTGTATGTACGCCTTCATGCGCTTGCGTTTTATCCGCTTTTTATGTTGCGTTTAGAACCTTTACCATCCCCCTCCCACCTCGCCTCCCCACCGCCCCACCCGACGTACCGGCGTTACGAAATTTATAATTACTGTTTTTGTTCTACTTTAAAAAACACACAAACGCACCCCATTCATTGCACTCCATTCCATCCACATACACATATGCGAACACACACACACACCCTCATATATACACGCGAATGTGCTCCCATCACATCACAACGATATCGAATGAATGCGTGCCCAGTGAAACGCGCACGGAAGCGAAAACCTCTCGAATCGCACCTTTAGGAGGCCATAGTGGCCCATGTTTCTCGAAAGTGGCTTCCGCAGGGCCGCAGGGCCGCTAGAGATGAGTATTGCAACAGATGCCAAATATCGCACAAAAACACACACACACACCCATACATACACACGAGCAGGTTGTGCGAGCGTCCCACCCCAGGAGCCCGGAAATGACAGGAGAGAAGGAGGAGAAGAAAACCCCCCTCCGGAACCGTTCGTTCCTCTCTCTCTCTCTCTCTCCCACTCTCTCGCCTCCCCCCCACCCATGTGCCAAATTTAGTGCGCGAAACGCGTACGCTGTTCTTTTCCCTCTTCCCTTCCCGTCTTGATTTGCCAATTGCTCAATTCCTGCGCAGGACCCAGGTTCAGTAAACCGCAAACGGCGACGGTGTGACGACGTAAGCGGGCGCCAGATTGGGATTGGTTTTGTCTCCCTCTCTCTCTATTTTTTTTTCTTAACAAAATCTTCATCGTATGTTTAGTTCGGTTACGGTAATATCGCGCGGCAGGAAACGGTGCAACGATACAAATTTACGCCTTTATTTATATGTTAATTGACGAATAAAACAAAATGGAAATTGTTACTACGTTAATAAGTGCCAGCTCGTCTCTTTTTTTGTGTATAAAAGCTATGGAAGAGTTATTTCCGTAATCCGAAATTTGCTCACTTTTCCTGTTTTAAGCTCCGTTGCTTCGAAGGCGCCTAGATGGGGAATGGAATAAAATGTAATAAATCGAATATTATGTATTGCTTTAAAACGTTCTAGAATTGGATGAAATGTTACTTGAAATATTTCTACTAAATTGTAGTAAGCATAAAAATGCGTCTTTTCAGCTCTTTAAAACGTTTTTTTAACGTGTTACGACTCCTTTTTTAAAGTTTTTTGGTCGCAATTTGGACGCAATTTTTTGTGCGAATATGCGAATATGATTAGTTTATTTTTGTTATAATGCTGAAAAGATAACCTTTCAAACCTTGTAGAGGAGATGATGATCTAACATTCGGAAGATGTAAGAAATAATATTTAACGTAGAAAGAAGCTGACCCTATCAAATTTATATTATTTCTTTCAATTCTCGTCTAATTAAAAAAAAACTTATTTCTTTAAGTTTAAATAAAAACAGAGAAGAAAAAAAGAATATAGAATATATTAAATAAATGATAAAAAATATAAAAAAAGTATATGAATACCAAAAAAGATGTGAAATATATGGAATGGGTAAATACACTATGCGAAAAGGTACGATTAAAACAGAGTTTTCTCGCGCTCACGTCCATCATTTCATCTGGACAAAAGGACAGTCGTTCGGACGGGTTTCTCATCGCTAAAGAGTCACACGGCCAGGGTTTAATAATGTTGAGAAAACGAAACTGATTGCTTCCTTCTTTTATTGTTTCGCGTAAGAGGTTTGTGTGTTTGTTTTTTCGTTTCTTCTAATGCTGTTGCTCCTTTCCCATTTCATAATATTCCGGATCCGACGATTCGGTGTGTTGCAGTACATTTTTTTTGTTTTGTTTTGTTCTTTTTTTTTGTATGCGTGGAGTTGAGCAAAGGGCTGCTCTCCTACTAGGTATATTGCCATTTTCCCCATTATTCTTATTACTGCGCGGCTGCTTTTCACACACCCTAAAAAACACGCACACACACACACACATATCAGGGTGTCGCTATCAGTGTGTGTGCGTTTAGGATGCGATGCGAATAGTGTAAACTACAAACCGACAATGTCTGCTCGTTCATTCGTTTGCTTCGTCTCAAATTCAAGGACTACTAATGCTCAATTGTTTCTCTCCTTTCTCTCTCTCTCTCTCTCTCTCTCTCTTCCGTCAGATCCGCCCTCCTCACTTCCTGTGTGTGTGTGTGTGGTTCAGGGAGTCCGCTCCCCCGTCCTCGGATGTACAAGATTTGGCCGTTTGGAGAAGTGCAAGAAGGGAAGAAGAAAAAAACGCAGAACGCAGGGTTGGTGTTTGGAGTGAAAAGGGGAGGGGGGGGGGGGGAGGGGGGGGGGGGGGGGGGGGGCAAACATGCTTTGGTCGTTTTTGTCTTGCCCGACATGACGGAGTGTTCCGGGCAGTAGTTATGGTCCATTTTCCGGTGGCGTTTGCATGCGCGTGTGTGTGTGTGTGTATGTCCGTGCACACCGGAATGTGGGAATGAGGAATCGGTGGCCTCTCTCTCTCTCTCTCTCTTGGGGTCGGTATATAGTGTATATCGCGTATATCGTGTTT
>KZ067901.1:194949-211083 GCA_002091845.1 Anopheles cracens
CAGTCTGTTCATGATGGTGTGTGAGAAAGCCCAGGCTTGCTTTGTCGAAGTGACAAGGAAATGCCGTAGCTCTAGAATAAACGAAGTGGTAGCAAACATACATTTGAAGAGGGTTTTAAAGTTTAGCCGAAGTAATTTGGTTTAATATCGTATTATTCATGTCAATTTACTGTAAATACGCAGGGTTCTCCCACAATTATGCCCAAATCCAATCGGCAGCTCCCACAGACAAGCTTTTCTACCAAGATTGCTAACGCCGGGCTGTGCCAGCGACAAAGATTTGTATGACAACAAATGATGTCGTAACCGACCGTTCTAGAGCAGCGCCAACTCCATACGTTTTCCTTTCACGTATGCACTTGCCCACTCTTTACATCTCAACATACTCAAGTATGTCTCAAGTGTAAATAAACAAAAAAGTCGTTGTTGTTCTATATCAAACCGTGTATAAAAGGGAGGAAGTACGGCATTGTTCTTCCATTCTTAAACAAATCGTGTCACCAATTCAAGAGATGCCATTTCCTGCACAAGGCTTACTCGGGGGTACTCGGTTTGACCTGTCAGATTAAATAGTTACACTGACGCAATTGGATCGACTTTTGGAGGGTCGTTCTTCAAACCAAGGAGATATATAGGAGGTATAGTCATAGCAATCGACCGTTTTTTTTAGCAATTTATCCTCAGTTATCAAAACGACTGTGTAGTGGGTTGTTTACCAACAGACGTACGGTACAATTTTGACAACTGTGGTCAATCCCCGTTTCACTCTTTCACAACGACCAATTGTTCTACATGTCTCCTATATATGACCTCCTATATATCTCCTTGCTTCAAACTACACATAATAACCGCTTCATGAATGGGCTGGAACGATTTCAAGATTGGGTGAAACGAAATCATGTTACTCTGGGGACTGTTTCTGGAAGAAAGGATGAAAAATGCTGTAAATTACGTGAAGAACCAAAACTAAACTTATTCGTAGAGATAGGGGACAAAGCAGAAATCGGAAACAACTGTCCTAGGTATAAAATAATTTTGCCAAGAGACGGAAGAAGAAGAAAAGGCTCAAAGTCTCTATGAGCCTCGCAAGCAACAGCAGTAATTTCGCTTTCACGAAAATAAACAACACGACCCGTGTGTCTGGCCGCGGAAAATGCGAGGAAAAGCCCTGCATATATGGGTTTTAATCGCTGAAAAAGGCAGGTGCGAGAGAGTGAAGAGAGGATGGTGTATATATATATATATATTTAGAAAGAGAACATCATAAACGTTCGATCACACTCACACACGGGCACGCACCTATACCCAGCTATAAACGCACTCCGCTTGCATTACGGTTTGCGCAATAAAAATGGGTTTTCACCCCGTGCGGGAACCGGCGGGCATAAAGCGGGTTCAAGCACGTCCGAAAAAATGGACTCGCGCCGCTGGAACGGATGACACTCATAACAACAAGGAAAAACACCTTCCCAGACACACATACGCTCGCGCAAGACACTGCACAATTGAAGGAAGGAAGGCAACATCCAACACCAGCCGAATGGTCTGGTCTGGGCCGGAGAGAGTCAACTGTTCCTAAGAGGTCCGCGACATAAACAACCGCGACACGGTGGGAGACGAACTGCAGGGGGGAAGCGATCTGGTCTCTGGGTTTTGGCACTGGCCAGTGTGTCCAGCACAGAATGCACGCACGATTTGCGACACCACCGTTGTTCACTGTTTCGACTGAAAACGTGCCGAACAATTCGAAAGGGACACCCCGTGCACGCAGAACGCAGTGGCGAGGCAAAGCGTGCGAGGGTGACTTCTAAAATTACCTTTTTTTCTTCACGACCTGCCCCCGCGTCTTCTGCTCCTCATGCTTCCCCCCGATGCTGGTGGCGCTGGTGCTGGTGCCCGTGCACTGGTGTGCGAACGGAGGATGGGGCGCGTGTTGGCGACGCCTGGACGCTACGTGCTGACGTGAAATCTTCACTCACTGTGCACGGTACTGTTGCTCAGGCGTGCTCCACCAGCCCAATGTCGTATCACGCACGGCAGCAAACAAAAACACGCACGCACGCACGTACACGCACACACACACACACAAGCTAGCCGCGCTGCGACGGCTGTCGTCCGCCGTACATTGTGCAATTTGCGGTCGTGTTCGTCAGCCCTGCGTGTTTTTTCTTGTTGCGTTGGAGCGTGCGAGGCGAAGCTCGCTGTGGGCTGTTGGGGCGGGTGGCTGTGAGTGTGTTGATGGGTTTGCGGTTTTGTTCCTTCGCCGTTGCTGGTTGCTGGTGGCTTTCCTTCGGTTCGGCGCTCGTTGCTCCTCGACTCAGTTTTGTTGTAGCGCGTGCAGCGCGAACGAAAACATTGTGACGGGGCGCGATTTTCACACACTGTGGCACACAGGAGCAGGAGGCACCACGGATTTTTGTGTTGTGAATGCACTGTGCGAACACCAGCGCACGGCTTGCTGCTATAAACACACACACATACACACGTACGCAACGCTGTGCGAGATTATCCGTCGCACGGCACGGATCGAACGGACGCGGACGCGCGCGCCTGTTCTGTCTCGCTCTACTTTCGGGGTTTTCTGGTGCGAAAGTTACGATTCGCTCTCGCTTTCTCTCCCGCTCTCGCTCTCGCTCCCTGTACTTGACTGCGCGTGCATTGACCACGCACGGAAAATGCGTGCGACGTGCAGCAGGGGTGAACGAGAAAGCGAACGAGTAGAGTTCTACCGTTTCGCCCCTCGCTGGCCTGTTTTTTTTTCCCCGAGGCTTGTGGTGTGATTGTTTTTTTTTTGTAGCCAGTTTTCCCGAGCTTCCACGGTATTTTTGGCTCTCTGTTGTGCTCCGCTGGAAGCGTCCGTGGGAGAGCAGCGCACGATTTCTCACGCACACAGCCACGCGCACATACCATACGCAATTATTCTGAAATATCGACAATAAACATCCCCGCACACCAACACACACACACACACAATGGTCGGAGAAGGACAAACGTGGGAAGCACGAATGGAGAATTGTTTTATTGTTTTCCTCTTCCTTTTTTGGGACACGGGTACGCGGCCCGGAAACCGGTTTTTGTTTTCCAGATGTAATAAAATCAAGAGGCTCTTCCTGCGCCACTCCAACACACAATGCATCTTATTCAGCAACCGAGCAGGCGAGCTTTATTTTGAAAACGTTCCTCAATAAATTGTGTTTATTGTTTGTTTCTCTGGTTTATTTGTAAGGAAACCCTTTCTGGTTCTAATTTAATGTAGCGGTTAAAATTAAAACACGAAATAGCGCACTTTATCCCGTGCGGCGGCACCCTGTGCCCGGGCAACGGGCAAATTGAAGCGTTCGTTTACGATGCCTGGTTAGGGTGCGGTGCGCTTCGGTTTGCGCTGTCATCGGTAGAGGGCGCCACCTTGCGGCCGGCACCTGTCACCAGCTGTCTCGGCCGCTGGCGAGCTCGCGGGATTAATCTCACCTACGTAAAAGCACCCCCCCTCAATTGTAACAAACCGATAATATTGCGTCGTAAGATAAAGCCAGACGGTTCGGCATGCGAAACCGAATTTCATAACACTCGCAAGCGGCACAGGGCACGCACGTGCAGAACGCTGGACGGAAACGCACAATAGCAGGGGCAGTAATGGCAGCGGAGACCACAACGGCGGCGACAGCATTCGAGAAGTCGAGCGATTCGTCCCTGGGCGCGAAGGAAAAGGGGTAAGCCTGGCGTGCGGACCCGCGAGCGGGGTGTTTATTTTTGCACGCTTTTGGTGATATAAACTCTTGCGGCGGTGCTGCCTTTCGTTGCAGCTGGTCCAGCTGGTGGACGTGCACGTCGTTCGAGATGCTGCGTACGCTCGAGAAGCGCATCCTTGCCTGTAAGTAGCAGCGGCAGCTCGGTCGCGGTGTAATGACGTAGCTGATGATACCGTCGGTGCTTTGCGCGGAACGTTCTAGATCTGAAAACACCGTACCGGGGGAGCTTCGTGGACGTCGGGCACTGCGTCGGGGAGTCGGACAAGATATGGACGCTGTCGCTCAACACGGAGTCGCCGAACGTGCCGCTGGTGCTGGTGCACGGGCTCGGGGCGGGCGTGGCGCTGTGGGTGATGAATCTGGACGCGCTCGCCCGGGACCGGCCGGTGTACGCGATCGACGTGCTCGGGTTCGGGCGCAGCTCCCGGCCCCGCTTCTCGTCCGACCCGATGGTGGTGGAGAAGCAGCTGGTGAAGTCGATCGAGGAGTGGCGCCGGGAGATGAACCTCGGCGAGATGATCCTGCTCGGCCACTCGATGGGGGGCTTCATCGCGGCGAGCTACGCCCTCTCCTACCCGGACCGGTTGCGCCACCTGATTCTGGCGGACCCGTGGGGCATGCCGGAGAAGCCGAAGGACTTCGAGAGCAACGTGCGCATCCGGTTCTGGCTGAAGCCGATCTTCGCCGTGTCAAAGATGCTGAACCCGCTCTGGCCGATACGGCTGGCTGGGCCGTACGGCGCGTCGCTGGTCAACCGCTTCCGGCAGGACATCGTGCTGAAGTTCGCGTCCATCATCGAGGACGGGACGGACATCTCGAACTACATCCACCAGTGCAACGCGCAAAACCCGACGTAAGTGGGGGAGGGGGTTGCCCTCTGGGGAGCCATACACACTCAAATCTCGCTCTCTCTCTCCACAGCGGTGAAGGTGCGTTCCACACGATGATGCAGGACTTCGCGTGGGCCAAGCATCCGATGATCCATCGGGTCGGCGAAATGAAGCGCACCGTCCCGGTCACCGTGCTGTACGGCTCCAAGTCGTGGCTGCTGGCGACCAACCCGCCCGAGACGCTGCAGCAGCTCGGCGAGCACAGCTTCCTCACGGTGAAGATCATCGACGGGTCCGGTCACCACATCTACGCCGACGACGCGGACGCGTTCAACCGGATGGTGAACGAGGCGTGCCGGGCCGCCGATCGCATGCAGCCGGTGGACGATCCGGCTAAGTAGCGGCTCTCGACCATCAAACTCGGCTTCCCCCGTGACCATCAACTCTTTTGAGACGGCCTACTCGACTCATTCATACCACCATAAGCCGGGTGAAGTGGTTTGGTTTCGATCATCCGTTCGGGTGAACGCCAGCACATCAACCGACGCGCAGGCCTTCAAAAAGTGATTCGTCATTCCAAACGAATGATGACATCACACACACCTATTGTGCTGGACGGTGGAAACGCTGTCTCATGATGATGCTGATTATGATCCGTATCGAGAGGGCAATTGCAGGAGCGCGGGTGACGGGCACGAAACAACGAGTGCGGCACCTCCTTCTGCTGACCCTTTTCCGATCTGATAACGCACGCCGCATGAAGCCAGTGACAGTTTTAAGTACAATCAACCAAACCACGAAATGGGCTCCAGTTTTGGGAAGGGAGAGTTATTTTAAAACTAATTTTATTTATACATCCATGTTGCCCGTTAGCTATAGTGATAGTATTAGTTTTGATACGATATAAAAAAAAGTTTCGTGTGCAAATGATGCAATCCGGCGAGTGTCTTTCGAGTGGATGACATGGATGAAATACTCAGCAGTTACTGCAAAGAACAGGCGAACGAAATGGAATGAAGCGAAACTAGCACCAAAAAAACGTTTCTTTCCTTTCTCGTGGTGTTTTTGATGACGACATGCTCCAGGCCATGGAGAAAAACAACTCGAATCTGCTCGATTCGGCATGACAGTTCCAGTGCTAGCTGTCAGTTGGCGGTTCAATTCAACATTAAACTGCGTAACGTACGTTTTTGGCGCCAACCCGGTTCCATGTTGCATCGCGATTAGTTGCCCACTTTGTTAGCATAAAAGCACGATTAACAAACCCGCTGCACAAACAGACAGGTATCGTGTCGGCTGGCTGTGCAAAATGTCGAAGCGTGTGTTACCCCTCTGGATGGCTGCATCGGCAGCAAACGAAGCCACTCCCGTCGCTTCCAGCGAGCGGAAAGCGGCCGAGCCGGTTCCGAACCCCGGCGCAAACATCCCGGAAGATCCGCCGAAGCGAAGGCTGCGCAGCAACTTCACGTTTCCCGCGGACGAGAAGAAACGCGAGCCGGATCTGCGCGTCGAGTATCTGCCGTTCGTCGGCTACACCGGTGCGATCGAGTACTACCAGACGCTGCACGATATGGCGTTCAGCTGCGACCAGCTGGTGCAGTGGGTCGAGCGGCAGGAAACGGCCGCCGACGTGCCGATCGCGTTCGATCTCGAGTGGCCGTTCAGCTTCCAGACTGGCCCGGGCCGGACGGCCCTGCTGCAGCTGTGCGCCACCACCGACCGGTGCCTGCTGCTGCAGCTGTCCTGCCTGAAGCGGTTGCCGGCCGCGCTGCTGCAGCTGCTGTACCACCCGCGCGTCGTGCTGCACGGCGTGAACGTGAAGAACGATTTCCGCAAGCTGGCGCGCGACTTCCCGGAGGTGGACGCGGACCGGCTGATCGGACGGTGCGTGGAGCTCGGCCAGTGGTACAACCGGCTGAACGGGTCGACCGGCGTGTGGAGTTTGGCGCGGCTGGTCGAGCAGGTGCTGCGGCAGCGCGTCAGCAAGGACAAGCGGGTGCGGATGAGCAAATGGAACGTGCTGCCGCTGTCCGACGAGCAGAAGCTGTACGCAGCCATCGACGTATATGTACGTGCCGGGCGTTGTTTGTGTGTTGGAAACGTCAAACGTGACGTAAACGGTGTTTTGCGTTGTCGTGCGGTTCGATTACATTATCAGTGTTTTTCTTCGTTTCTTTTTCCCGCTCCCGGGCCGCAGATCGGGCAGCAGTTGTATCTGAGGCTTGACGAAAAGCGGCGCCAGCAGGAGGAGAATGCTGAGAACTCCGCACCGGTGGAGGTAGAGAGCGACCAAACGAATCGAGCGGCAGATGCCGGACTGCGGAAGGACGAACCTCACAGCAACACCGCGCAACCTGTAACAACGATCGCCCACTGACGCCCCTCCCCGAAGTGTCATGTCCCGTCTGGTGCACGTGCTGCGGGCCGGCCGGCTTCCGTACCAGCGTGCCCTGCACCTCCAGCAAACAATCGCCGGCCAGCTGCTGCAGCAGGCCGCAGCAAAAACGCGCGCCCCGTACCGCAACGTGCTCATCCTCACCGAACACGACCCGGTCTACACGATCGGCATACGCACGCGGGGCTACGACGAGCGGGAGGAACGGCGGCTGCGGGCGCTCGGTGCCGACTTCGTGCGCACCAACCGCGGCGGGCTGATCACGTTCCACGGCCCGGGGCAGCTGGTCGCGTACCCGATACTCGACCTGAAGCTCTTCCAGCCGAGCGTCCGGTGGTACGTCTGCCACCTCGAGCGCACCGTCATCGAGCTGTGCCGGCGGTACGGGCTGCAGGCGAAAACGACGCCCGACACGGGCGTCTGGATCGAGGACCGGAAGATATGTGCGCTCGGCATCCACGCCAGCCGGTACGTGACGACGCACGGGCTGGCGCTCAACTGTGACAACGATCTGGCGTGGTTCCGGCACGTCGTGCCGTGCGGGCTGGTCGGCAAGACGGTCACGTCGCTGGCGCAGGAACTCCAGCGGCCCGGGCTCGGCGTGGACGCGGTGAGCGGCGAGTTTCTGGACTGCTTCCGGCAGACGCTGGAGTGCGATCTGACCGAGCTGGATGCGACGTGCCGGGGGAAGCTGCTGGACGGGACACAGCAGCACGAGCAGGCGGGTCTTCAGGCATGACATCTTCATTTGTAAGGACTGTTTAGCAATATACATATTTTAATTAAATCTCATTACATTGATACAAGCGAAGCTGTATTGTTTGCGGGGAAAGATAAGTAAGATGTGATAAAATGTTTACATTCCGCACAGCTGATAGCAGTGTAAACAGACCGACGTGCCGCAACTGTCAGATCATTCATTATGCACATTTTCCACTTGCGCGACGTTCTCGGCGAAGTTTAACACCAAAGCGTTTCATCTACCGGGGGATTGAAACGCTTCAAACTGTGGGCTGTATTGAATTGAGAAAAAGGAAGCGATAATGGCTAGCATCAACCACGTTTCTTTGTGCTTGAAACAGATCCATGCGTCGTTATCATCTGATGATTTGACAAATCAGCCATGAAGGTAAAATTGTACAATTAAAAACGGGTTTTTATAAACGTTGTATGAAAAGAACTTAATGTCCCGATGGTCCTGGAACGTTTTCATAAAAACGGGTGCACACAAACGTTTCACACTCTGTCTCAATTCGTTTAAACGACGAAGCGCAATATGCATTGTGCAGTGTAGGGCATGTTTCTTTTTTCACAATCCATCGATCGCATCGTATCATAAACAGTAGGTGCATTCACCCTCGTGCAATCGATTCCGCAGTAAAAAAAAACAGAACGGCCAACGGTAACGAGAAGAACAACCCGAAATCGAACCGTGCGAGATGACTAGAGCGAGAGGCAGCTATCTCAGTGGCGGCGAATCGAAGACAAACAGAGAAGGACGAAGCAACCGCGAGACGGAAAAACTATCCTGGCGCGAACGATTTGTAACCGATGAAAACTCGTGCACTCCCAAAAAGAGTTGGCCATAGCTTTTCGCCCAAATATTTAGTTCCAGTCGGTATAGTTTGGCAGCTTCTGCAACGGAAGTATTCAAACATTACGGTACCGATTTAAAATCCTCATCTTCGCTCCGTTCGTGGAGCGTTGCATGTCCGATTCTCCGAGATTCTATCCTGCTGCATCTCTCTGCGTAGCCGATTTTGGCCCCATTTTGCAGACAGCTCGGCCAAATCGCTCAATTTTCTCTTCCCGGCTCTCCGCCACAGAGAGTGCGCGTACGCGCCCCCCCCGTGTTGTGTCTCTTTCTGCCCCGGCGTAAGTCCCGCGACACGCTGCTTGCCTCTCGCTCTCGCAATTCGCTCAGTTTTCGCCTCACCCATCACGCACAGTCGAGGCCGGGTGAGCCGAAGCACGACGGGTCTCCCGAGAACCCCGCTCGCAGTTTGCTGCCCGGAATGGTTTGACGTTTGGTTTGTTGCTCTTTTTCTTTTTCGAAAACAAAAGTCGAAGAAGAAGGTCGTGTGCCGTGCGCGTGTGTGTTGCGGCCAGCTGCTGGGACCGTTTTGCATTGTTTTCAACTGTACGCGGGTACGCGGTGCGGTGCAATTTTCGTTGCAAAATGCGGTGCTGCACGTAACGCGATCAGACCGAGCGACAACAAACAACACAGAGCGAACAAACGCGAAGTGAGTGAGTGCGAACAACGGACGGGGGACAGGAAAAACGTTACAGCAAAGGGTCGGCCTCCGCGGCCGGGAGATGTCCTAGTGTGTCGGTAGGTTCTGTCGGGAAGTGTTGGGGCCAACCAACGATCTGTCCCTCACGCTTCTGCCCAGACATCGTTGCACGCCGTTTTGCCCGTGCTTTAGTTATTATGTTATTTATACGACTGAAACGGTGAAAGGACGGAGGACGGTGTGCGGCTACGCCGAAACTGTGCGGTTTTTTTTTCGTGTGGGGGAGTTGGGCGAACACGAAACGAAAGTACACAGCGCCAGAGTATACCAAGCATCCACGCATACAAACACACACATACGATCACTCCGCAGACACACGCCGGAAGGGAGCGGGGCAGCGATTGCGCGTAAACAAACTCTAAAAAGGACTCTTCCCGTGAGACAGACTGAGAGACGTTTTCTGGAGGGGGGGTGCTTCCTGCTCCCTGCGCGCGACCTCATTTTTCGCGCAGCGGGATGTCCGTCTGGAGAAAAACAAAACGACACAAAGAAGGATTTTGCTTGACACGTAATCTCATCCTGCGTTGAAAAACCGATTTGAGAGATGAGTTTTTTTTTCTGGCTGTCGTCTACTGGTGAAAAGACATCCTGGGAGTCCCCTCCTTCCAAAGAACGCGTAATGATTATCTCTCTTCCGTAGAGAGAGAAAAAACGCCATTCTCGACGTGCAGACGCGGTTTCGCCAAGTGGAAAGTTTTTTTTTCATGTCTCCCCCTCCGGCTATAGCGCAAGGATTCGAACGCGGTTCCTCCGGTGCGACGTACGGTGACGCACGCACTAGTCTAGCCTGCCGCTAGCAGCTAACGCACGCTGGAGATTGATAACGTTCGGCCGGCTGCGATGCCGGTTTCGTCGCTAGAGCAAAGCGCGCTCGGGATGTGATTTTCTTGTCATTCCGGGCGCTGCGCCCGCTCGCTGGCTTATTAGTTGACCATTAGGCCCGAAGCAGAACCGTTCGTCATGTGCGCCGCGCATGTAAACGCAATTTGCGTACGGCATCCCATACCAATATCTATTTCCGCCCGCTTTCCCTCGCATCCCGCCCATCCCTCCCCCCTTTCGTGTCTCCCGCTCGCCCTGTTCCGGGCGCTGCCGAATTGAACCTAATTATAACGCTCGTTGACACACTTTTCGTACCATTTATACTCGATCTCGTTTTTCTTTGCCCCGTCCGTCTAGGTCGCAACGGACCGCTCGGCGGCGAGCTGCGTTGCTCATTTTCTCCAATCATCATCAACATTGGCATTAGCGGCCGCAAGTGGCGGCAGCAGCAGCAGCAACCATCGCCAGCAATCAACCATCAAACTATAGCACCAGAAGGGCGCACCGTGGAAGGGCTTTAAGACACGGTTGCTGTTGGTGACCCGGTCTTGGTCTGGACGTCTGGACTAGCCAGCCGGTAAGTGCGGCTGTATGCTGACTTGGGTCACGTCGACTGCGGGTAGTGACACCGCCACCAGGGCCGGTGCGCGACCGCCCCCGGTGAGCGACTTAGGCACAGCCGTTGGACTGCGGTCATTGTCAGGTTTTCTTGAAAAACACACACAACAAAACAAGCTGAAGCGGAGAATCGGGTCGGGTGCGGCGCGCACGGGTGTCACATTTCCGATAATCGAGAATTCACGTTCCCGAGCGCCGCCACCGCCAGGTTGATTCCGGGTTATTTTTATTCCACTACATCAAAACAACACCGTGCCTTCTAGCGCCCGGTACGTTTTGTGGCTTCCGGGCCACCGATGGCGGTGCATTCGGCAGCGCAGCGCGGTTCCCGCTTCCTAACCCAGTTTGCGTGTCCAGACGTGACAACGCACGGGGCGTGCACGGGAAGCCGTACGTGTCGGGTTGCGCTCGCTTCCTGTCTGTGCGGCTAATAGCATTGCCAACAATGCGGTAGCTGCTGGGACGGGGGACGGGACGGCCCGAATCGATCGGGCAAGGAGTGTGCTTCCTGTCCCCAAAAAAGGGATACACGGCCGCTTGACGTCCAAACAATGGTGTGGATGTTGGCGCTTGTTTTGGGTGGCGCTGCTCGAACACTGTTTCGACTCGTGTGGAGAGCAATCCCTTTTTTCCAAACCCCTTCTTGGGCTCCTCTTTTAGGGAGTCGGGACCCGTTTTGGGACGTTGTGCCTGTTTCCAAACCTCCTCTCTCTCTCTCTCTCTCTCTCGGAGCTCTTCCGGGAGGGGGAGTTGGCCCTTTTTTCCAACGCTTGTTGGCCCCTTTTCGGAAGTCGCCTCTCTGTTAGCCTCTGTTTGGACCCTTTTCCACCATTCTCGGCAGTTGTTCCATTTTCCAACGCGCTATGGACACCTTTTAGAATCTTTCTGGTGGCACACATGTTGGACACTCTTAGGGAGTGTTGCACCCAACGTGCGGCTCTCCACCCGGGTGATCGATCGGCAGCCGGAAGCGACGAATGGCCCGCAATCCCAAAATGGAGCACACCGAAGTGACGCCCGGGAACGACCGTTCGGCACGCCCCTGCCGATCGGGTTAATCCGGAACCGGAGCAATTGGACCAAATCAGTACGCCGTGAGACGACGGGTTTTGAGGAAACCGAGCCGAAAGCACCAATTGATATTTATGGGCGTGCGAGGGCCGACCGCGTGGGCTTATCCCGAGACGCTCCCGAGCAGTGTCTCGATCGCCGCCGTCAATGCGCTACTTAAGGGGGGGGTGCCCGTTCAATTACCGATGAAAATGCAATAAAAATCAAAATAAAACAATTTCCCAAAATGCTCCCGGAGGTTCGCTTTCTTCGCGCTGGTGCTGTTCGTTTCCGCCGCTGGAATCGCTCGGTACCAGGCAGTGTGGCTAACGAGCGCGTCGAATCGAGCCGGTGACGCTAGGGCTTCCAAACTCCCCTCTAGGGCTGGTAGCAGTTCGTAAAAGAAATCTCTCGAAATGTCTGGGCGCGACACACTGGACTCATACAAAACTCACTCGAATTGTTGGAATCTGCTGGGGGAACCGTTTGAACTGCGACCAGATGTTGGATTTTCCAGCTGCTCCATGCTCCAGAATGAGATATTGGAGGTGCCTTTCAACGTTTTCTAGAGATCCACAACCTGCTGGTGATATTGTCAAATACATTCCAACGTTTTGCTGGTGTTGGCGTGCACAGTAGCAAGATCCCAGTCAAGTTTCTGTACCTAAAAACATCAACGGTGCCTTGAGAGATACTCGGACCCGCTCCTAAAGCTGATGACTCGCAGTGGGACCCGATGTTGTGCGGTTATAAAACGAAGCACACGTACTCCTTGGGCAAAATTATATTTCTGCACGACCGGCCAAGCAAATCTGATCGTTTTTGCGTAGTCCGCTGTTTAAATGTACGAAAATTACGTAAAAAACACACACACACAAACACCAATCGAAAGGCGCTGGCAACGCGCGCAACGACTCCTTCTGCTGCCGTTGTGTAATATATGCCCCACAAGGCCCCCGGCTGCCAAAGGTACGTCCGACGCGATCACTTCACTATCAGTCACGGTCCAGTTGGCCCTGGTCGGCAAGCTTGCAATAGCCGGTTTCGGGCGCTTCTGCAATCGCGGCCGCCGTCACTTTCCGTTTCGGCCAACCGGGCCAGAGTCGAGGCAGTTTCCGGCCAACAGTCCGGCATACCGGTGTTGGTGTTTTTGCTGCTGCTGCTGCTGCTGCTGCTGCGGTTGGCTTCGGCGGGGAAGATTCCAACGCCGTGTTTCTGCTCCCATCGGCCCGGGGAGGGGACAGACTAGAGGGGTGGGCCCGATGACAGGCAGCCGCGGACGGGGTAAAGAATGATGAACGCATTTTTGCTGTCGTTGTGCTGCGAATGGGAACAAAATCGGCCCACCCCGGAACAGAGTAAGGAGAGGGGGGGCCCGGAATTGCAGAAACAACAATAGTCGGTACTTTCGCAGCGCCTAGTATTACGCCCATTCCAATGCGGCTTTCACAATGTGCAATTTCGAAACGAGCTGCTACTAGAAAGTATCGTTTAGCGTTTGTTGATGCTGCTAGTGTTGGATATGTTTCAACACACCCAGGTCTCCATTTGCTACCGTTTGCTAGTGTTTAATTTTCACACCCAATGTTTGGAGTCCAAGCCTGGACATCACTTATGCGTAGAGTCTCAGCCTTTAGCTTTACATATTTCACCCAAAAGCAGCGGGAAAGATCTGTTGCAAGCACCTATCATCTTTTCTGTAAGTGGCGCCCTCTCTCGGGTAATAGCTATATTTATAAACTAAAAAGTCCCTCAAAGACACACATTTTGACATGTGTCATATGAAGCAGTTTTTTTAGTGTTTGACATTCAAAACGAAATGACAGTTTGCCAAACAAAGCACGTAGGCAATGACGGCGTTGGAACATTAAGCGTACAAAAACCAAGCGATCCATCTTTGAGAGGCTGTTAAACGGAACTGTCAAAATGTGCATCTTTGAGAGATTTGATTTCTTGAGGAGGCACTGCTGTATTTATATTTTCTCGAATTGTTTTTTTTAATGCATTCTTGGATAATTTTAAGGGTATTGGACAGACGCCGATGGTGTATCTTTTTTTGTATAAGCACTATCTACTACTGGCTAGTGAACCCGTGGATGTTCCAAGCATGTATAAACGCTTGAAACATGCGTCCGAGGTCTCGCTGAGACGGAAAACGTGTGGAACGTGAAACTCATTCCACAAGAGAGTACGTTTTCTCTATTATCGTCTATAACTCGCGACCGTACGTTGTAAATGCATCCATTACGAGCTGTCACACACCAGCTGTCAATAAAAACTGTTCGACTGTCAGAAAACAAATATTTTTTGTAGCATACGTTTGTTTTGAAGCAGGCGTGAGCACAAGTTGTCGCGGTGACTTATTGTCCTAGACCAGACCAAACCTAGTAGGCCAAGGTTGTTAGTGCTATCTTCCGTGTGACGACGACTTGTTATCATTCCGTGCACACCGACGTGTGGTTCGAAATGAAAAAAAACTCTAATTAGGTACCTTTGAAGTCGACGAGCTGTAGGCCGAATACACTGGGTCGTTTTGGACGGGATCTGACTGTCAAAGAGCTACTTCGGGCATACAAAAGTTGTATTCGAGACATGGCTTTGACAGGTGCTAAATGCCAACAAAACCACAGTGTTTGGAATGTTTGTATTGGCGTGCACAGAAAGCTCTCCCCAGCAGAACAACAACAGAACCACATGAAGCAGAGGAACCCAAAAACGATAGTATAACTTAAAGAAATCAATTACTTAGCGGCTGTGGCTGTGCGCGTTATCGCGGTGTGGGCAGTCTGAAAGCGAACTGTTGTCTAATCAATGCGAATGAAAAGGCTGCGCTTTGATGCGCAGGCGGGGCGACGTGGGTGTTGGGGTGGGTTGCGGCATCTCCGGCCCCGAAGACGACGCCCGCGAAAGAAAATGGTTGGAAAAATGGGTACGGCGCGCGAGAAGGGCGTCAACCAACCGCGACTCGCGCTCTTCGCAACGCATGTGCCGGGGTTCTCGAATGCGAAATCGCAACGAGTGAGGGAGAGGGGAGGGCTGAGCGAGGGAAGAGGGGAGAAAGAAAAAAAAAACGTGTCCGATTTGTATCGTGTGTAAATAAACAGGCTAGAAAGCGCGTGATTGCGCTGTGTTGTTTTCGGGACGTTCGGGGCCAATAAACCGAATCGCTGCAACTCATATGCGGTTTTTGTTTTGTTTTGCGAAGGGAGGTTTCCCTTCTTCGCTTGGGTTCGCCAACCCGCCCGGCCCGTAAATCACCGCTCCGTTTGATGTCATGCCCCGGCGAAATAGTTTAAAGTTTCAGGTTTAGACCTCCGCCCCTAGGGGGGAGCACACAAAAAAAAACAAAACATAACAAATGCACCATTTTACGTCGCACCACTGGCACAGTGTGTTCCAGAAAGGCATCACTCATGTTTCAGATAGCTCTCTTCTGTGTTCGCCTAGTAGATCATAGAAGACGCCAAACTTCATCACGAATATATCGACACATCATTTTCAGTATCAAATTCTATTTTTTCACAATATGTAACGAATCGTAACAGATGTTCAACCAAAGCCAAAGGAGCTGCTATCTTTGGAAGAATTATTGGAAAAAGAGTCTGAAAGATGCGACGGTATGTCTTTTCAACAATGCCGGCTTTAAGAGCCAAAAAGTACATTGAATACGAAGGAACTGTCAAAGTGTGCATCTTTGAGCAATTTTCTATCTTTGGAACGTTTCACAGTATCTACACGCCATTTAGAGTAGACATCAAATCGAATCTGCTTGATATCTCACATTCCAAGTATTTTAACGCCCATGTATCAAGGGGCGAAAATCAAATTGTAAAGTTATGTTTCAAATCTTCATTGAAATTCAATTGAAATGACATTTTTGACGTACGTATGATGCTGAAAACCTAGCTCCTAGCTCCGACTGCACGGTCGCGCATATATAGAGCAAACCTATACAACAGCGCACCTCGCTTAGTGCTTGGGTGTATACGCTCCTAGTAGAAGAAGTTATCTGCTAAAGAAGTCATTTCGAGGGAGTTTCTATTCGAATAAGACTGATAACATTCTATAAAAATAAGTCGTTAATGGTTATACTATTTGAAAATCTAATATAACTTCACTATAGAAAGGCAATCGAAGCAAGGTGACGCATGCAGAGGTGTAGAACTTAATTGTGCTACTGAAAAGTACTGAAAAATTATACAAAAATAATAAACTTTTCATTCAACTCGATCACCTAAACACGGCACATAATGAACAATATTGTCTGTTAAAAATCGATTCAGTGCGCCTGTTTTTATGGCGCGCACTGTGCCCGTATGCGCTCATCCTTTCAATTCGGTCGAGTGCCTTCCTCAGTCAGAACCGGGAGCGAA
>KZ067901.1:217584-232594 GCA_002091845.1 Anopheles cracens
GGGGGGGGGGGGGGGGGGGGGGGGGGGGGGGGGGGGGGGGGGGGGGGGAAGTCATCGCTCTAATTGGCACTAATTTTCCGGACGCCGGTGTTGTTGTTCTGCCTGTTTGTTTCACGCTCACGTTGCTTCTCGGTCCTGGCACCCTGGAACCGCCTGTCCGTCTTATGCAATCAGATGGGCGGTGCATGATGATACCATCAGCCGTCATCTGTCATTTTGCGCACTTGAAGCTGACTGGAAAGGACAAAGTGTATTAAAGATCTTTTTTGAGTTAGAGATATTGTTTGGTCGTTAATAGATCCAACTTCATCTTGCATACGTAGAAGAAGTGTGCACTGACAACCTCCAGTACGACCATTTTGCGAACTGACGTTTCTTGACGGCGACGGAATCTACACATGAGCTCTAAAGTTTGATTATGTAGCGGTTAGTCTTACCTTGGACGACAATAGTATTGATAACAATCAAAGGAGCAGTGAAGCCTTTCAAAATTTCGACAGGTGTGAAGTTGAAGTCTGGGTTCTAGCTAGACTTTGGAGTCTCCTGCCATATCCAGACGAGTACAGCTTGAACAGCTTGGTTTGAAAATCTTTCCGGCATTTTGAGATCTTCTGAAGGAAAAGCTGGTAGTCGACTTCTTCCATAACACTTATATCGACCCTACGGCGAGATGACGACATTGCCGCGAGTCGCTTGTTGTAACGCCACTTTCTCTCTCTCTCTCTCTCTCTCTGTCTATCTGTTGCCCCGTTTCGAAACAGCTGTGAAAAGCTGTGAAACGTTCAATGGCGGCGCAATAGAGGAACCATCCGAACCCGCCAACTCGTTACCCGCGCTTCCCCCTCTTCCCCCATGCACGTCGGACGTTGCTGTCAATAAAGACCGAGAAGACCGGGAGAATGTGAAGGAGCAGCAGTTACTGTACGAAACAAGCAAAAAAAAAAACACACACAAACTGGTGGGCTAATACGGGCTACGGTTTGCCGTTGTTTAGCCGAAGGAAATTCGATGAACGAAGCGTCCCGGGTACCGTTAAGAAGCTACATGCACACGCGTAAACAACCAAAGCGAGCGCTAGCTCCAGGTCAAGCTACCGGGGGTCTCTCTTCGGATATACGGAGTCGGGGGGGGGGGGGGGGGGAGAAAACGGTTCGGAACAAACGTTCACCGTTGCGGACGTTAGTGCACTCAGGGCTGTCAAACATGAAGTGGCCCGTAACTTGCATTTCGGAGAGGAGAAGATGCGCTCACAGCCATTCTGCGACTGTTTCTTGGTTAGGTTAGACCACATCTGCTATCTCTGAATGCTAGTTGAATCAAATCTCGTGCGTTTAGTGCATTCGTGACCAGATCGCCGGTCTCCATAGAGTTTGTCAGTACTAGAACCAGAAGAACTCTCAGTACACCTGGTCTCCGGATCCATGGTTTAAGTTCGGAATATGTTTGGGTGTGAAATACGAACGGAACATATGCAGAGTTTGACAGCTCTGGCCAACTGGTGAGTTGCCGTTACCGTTTCCTGCTTACTACGTGCTTTTTTGTTCCTCTCCTATTCATTTGCTTGCCTCCATCATCATCCAGGTGACTTGTCTGACGGTTCCCCATGTCTGGGGAAGCGCTTAGGGAGAAGCTGCCATACCCGGCCGCATGTTGAATGATCTCAATACGCCGATCGATGGCGATACCGGGCAATGTAGCCCGCACGAAGACTGTAGGCGGTGTTGGCGTTTGCGTGGTGTTCTTCTCCGCCCGCCGCCAGCCAGCACAATCAGCTGCTTCACGTAAACAGTGGCACAGCACAACAACAACACCCACTGTACGGCAAAACCGCCCGGCGATGACATCAGACGGTGTAGCCAGATGTGTGCCGGACCGACACGTGAACGACGAAAATGCCCGCCTGCCACGAAAGGCGAACCCACATTACTGCCGGCGTGCGAATGACTCAGTCAGGCGTTGCCAACATCCAAAGGCCTGCCCGCCGCGGTCTATCGAAAAAAAAACAAAAATAAAACGCAATGCGCAGCGCTTCCCAGTCGCAACGCTCGTCTAAACCGCGATGTTACGGATTTCATTAGAGCCGTGCGGATGGAATTTTGATGGACCATCGCGGATTCGCAAGTTTCGGTGCCCGGCGGTCACCCCAAATTATTGCTTCCGCTCGTGAGCGCACACGTTGTTGGCATGCTAAACGGGCGCGCTGGCTCTGGTTCTCAGTTCTGACTCACTGACTGAGAGCGTCATCCGGAGGTCCGAGATTTGGATCTGGAAGATCTGGCTCATGGAACCACCGGGGATCGTCGTCTTCTTCGTGTGTGTCTTGGACTTTAGACATCACCATCACTCCAAGCGAGATTCAGGTCCACGCCGTTAAACTAAATAATCTTCTCGATCGATCGATTGTTGGCGCTGGTGTGTGTGTGGGAAAAGCGCCATTTCCCAGCGCAGACGACAGTCGGCAGACGAAGGTGAAAATGGGCCCCTTTCGCCGGCATAATGGGGCTTTTCCGCTAGCCAAGCAGGCAGGAGCCACATTCTAGCGATCTCCGTCCCGTCGATCGGGTTTGTTTAATGATAATGATGACGATGCGGCTGCTGCAAGACTTTCGCCCCGGGTTGAATAAAACATGCACCGGCAAGCCTGGCAAGTCCGACCCGATCAACGACCGTGGAGCACTTTCGCGCCGGAACCAGGCGCGGGAATGCCAGAATGTGTCCTGGGAGTGCGCGGGGATGGGTTGGATGGTTTAATTGCGACCGACGGCTCCGCCTCGACCGCTTGCGCTGCACTCGGGCAATGTTTGGCGAGGATCGCGGGTATCGCCGGCGGTCTGGCCGGGGACACCGGCATAATTACGGCGTACCGTTCGAACGCGCCAGCGCCCGGCGGGTTCCATGACACTTAACGATCGGTTCGATCGGGCTTGATGCGGCTGCGTCGTGCCGATTAGCCCCAATTATCATACGTTGCGCGTCCAATTTCTGTACCAGCCAATGGCTTTTTGTTGATTAGAGAAAAGCGTCCCAACGAGGTGGGCGAGCGAT
The DNA here is from genome assembly GCA_002091845.1 of Anopheles cracens. Classification (NCBI taxonomy): domain Eukaryota; kingdom Metazoa; phylum Arthropoda; class Insecta; order Diptera; family Culicidae; genus Anopheles; species Anopheles cracens. The sequence continues at coordinate 220,630 of KZ067901.1, forward strand.
CGTCAGCTGTGAGATGCGCACCGTCATCACCCACGCCTGGGACCGCGACCTGGATGCGCGCAATTGACACAATGGCCGCCGGTTAACAATAAACACTCGCTCTCGGGAGGTTCGCTTGTTGGGCGGAGGAAGACAGGCAACCGAAGTGGTGGAAGAAAGCGTACTCTTTCACGATCTGACGTTTAATTAACCCTTTCCCGATCTGTCACCTTTCGGTGACAGCGTGACGCTCAATCCAGATGGCGATGGCGTCTGTGTGGAGAGTAGCGTCCGGAAGGAAGAGTCAGCTGCTGCAGCCTAGCGTTGCAAGACATTTGTTTTAAGTTTGTGTGTTTGTTTCAATTATCCCAGCAATTAGCAGCGCAACGACGCCACCACGTACGGGCGCGAACGAGAGAGTGCACAGTTCGCTCTTTCGCTCTCTCTCTCTCTCTCCTTTTCTCTTTCTCGGCGAAATGCCTTCTCCGCTTGTGCAAACAGGGGGTAATATCGACGTGTATCCGTTATCGTAATGGACGACGGCGGATATTGATGATCGATTAACTGCTCGTAGCGAACAATGAGCTGGTTCGAGCGAGTTCGCTCGTTTCGCTCCTGTGTATGTGTGTGTGTCGTCGTCGTCGGATGCGCTCGCTCTCGTTGTCGCTGTGCAGACGAGGTTGAGTTACTGCCTTTCCTATTTTCACCTATTTTGCCTGCCGCTTGGCCGGAGCGTCGTTTTCTTCCCGTGCTTCTTCTTCCTCTTCTATGTTCCTCAAGTTTTTTTTTGCCGCCCGCTGCACCGTTCCAACGTGTCGCGCGCTGTGTTTTCGTTCCCGAAACGAGACACTTACGCCGGGTGGGAAGGCCTGTGCGGATCGTGAGAAGCGAAGAAAAGCGGGCGTTCCGCGGACGTCTCGCAGACGTCCGCGACCATTCGCTTTTCTTTCCCGCGAAGCGCTCAATTTCGACCCCCCCCCCCCCCCCTTTTAAAAATCTAGCTTCCGACTTCGAGAGTCTGTGTTTTGGGCATGTTGTAATGACCCAGCCTTCTCGAGTCTATCTTCCACTCCTGTAACCGAGCCAAATCGTCAAATGCTTTCAAAACATAGTACAGAAGCGATGTTAGAGCATGTCTACTACCCTTTCGAAGTAAACTCCAGCCTAAAACTAGGCTAGATATTGCGATTGCGAGCTTTGAAGAACTAACTTCATTGGAGATCTAACTCCCCTTTTAAAAATCTTCGAGAGTCTGTGTTTTGGGCATCTTGTAATGACTCAGCCTTCTCGAGTCTATCTTCCACTCCTGTAACCGAGCCAAATCGTCAAATGCTTTCAAAACATAGTACAGAAGCGATGTTAGAGCATGTCTACTACCCTTTCGAAGTAAACTCCAGCTTAAAACTAGGCTAGACATTGCGATTGCGAGCTTTGAAGAACTAACTTCATTGGAGATCTAACTCCCCTTTTAAAAATCTTCGATAGTCTGTGTTTTGGGCATCTTGTAATGACTCAGCCTTCTCGAGTCTATCTTGACTCAAAGTCCGAGTCAAATCTTCGACTCTCATCGCGACCTGCCGTCTACTTCGGAACGCATGACCCAAACTCACTTTAAACGCTCCAAGCTGTGTACGTCTCTAAACGCCCACCGGTTTGCTCTTCTTCCAGAGTGTCGTTCGGCTCGTCCAAAGGTTCAATGGTGGAGACGCTGGTGTTCGAGACGCCGACCCCGCTGCCGGAGCACGCCGAGCGGGAGTTCTTTCAATCGCCGGCGGTACTAGCCGGCGCCGGCCACACGACCGTGTACAGCGGCGGCCACCACCACTACCCGGCCCCGGCGGCCCTGGCCGGTTCGACCCACCCGCACACCCATCACCACCATGCCCCGCTGCAGGCCCATCATCACCAGCACCACCATCTGCACCATCACCAGTACCAGTCGCAGTATCCCGGCGGGTACCACCCGCTCGACGGTGGTACGGTCGCCACCGGACACCATGACGACAGTGGCATCGAGCTGCAGGAAGAGTGAGTATCGATTGAACGGCTGTCCATTGTCGTCTTTTTTTTTTCTATGTTCGTTCTGTTTGCTGTGTCGTTGTATTCCCGCGCGTATTATGTTGAAATCGTTCGCCTCCACTTCATCAGCCCCACAATGATGGCGGGGCGAGCGCATCAGCGTAATCAACCTAGTTGAACAGTGGACCCCGACGCAACCGGAGCACAATTCGCACGACATTCGCTGACATAATGCCGGCCTGTTGGACCGGAACCATGCAATTATGTTGAATCTTAGCCCCCCGAGCTGGAGCCCGTGGCACTGGGTGTGGTGTGGGAAGCGCTTTGCGCTCCGCCGAAGACGAAACGTGAGCTCGGGTGTCCGGAGTCCGGACGGACGATCAAACCCTGACATTAGCCTGGTTGCTGCGCCAGGGCCTTCGGGGAGATAGCTTGACGTCGGTAATTCAATCCGGCGGCACCATGTTTGTGTGACGCGCCGACAGCAACACACAGGCATCGAGAACGCATCAATCATCTCTGACTATGTTGACTGCCGTGATTGGGAATATATGAGCAGATCTCCCACAGGGGCACAGTCGAGGGGCTCCGGCAGTTCTCGAACGGCCTAACCAAAGGCTGTCTGCGAAACTTCCGCCGAGTTCTACCGGACTCCGCAAAGATCTCGCATGCTGTCTCATCCCCGTTTTTTCTTTCTTCTGTCTCCTCTCCAATGTCTCTGCTCTCGCGCTCTCGTTGCCGCACTCTCTCTCTCTCCCTCTCCCGGAGCAAGCGCACTGAGAGTTTCGGGCCAGCCTCGCTTCCAGTGAGTGTCCCTTGCATTCTCAATGGAAGAGTGTACGTACTGGCACAGTGGGGGTAATTTCACACCAAAAACACACACACACACACACACACTGGGTGAAAGACGGAAGAACGAAAATCCGCCCGATGGAAGCCGCCAGAGTCAGGGCGCATCGCTAGAGGTAGTCGAGGAAGTCGACGTCCCTGACGCCTGGCCGACTACTGGCCACCAGGGGTTCACTAGGCAACCGTTAGTGTCCGTACACTACACTTCATCCAGAGTCGCAGTGCCGAGTCGCCTACAATCAGCCTACATCGGGTTCTTTTCTTACCGGACGCGCAACCCATTGTACAGCCGACGCTGCCTGTGTGAGTTTGTTTTGTGTACATGTGTGTGCGTCAGAGAAAGAGGGAGAGAACGCGAGTGTTACAGATACGGTACAGTGCCCAAAACGAGCCCCCTCCCCCTCTTGTGCACCAATCGTAATTGGAACATAAAGAACCCTGCACCGAACAATTAAAGCAAGTTTTGACAGCTGCTCCACTGGCTGGATCTGCACATCAACACATTCAACAACCCTGGGACCCTGTGCGGGAAAGACGGGGAAAGAAGGACCAACCGCTTTGGGAAGATGTGTATGTGTGTGCGTGGGTGACAGTTCCAGCGCTGGTTCCTCCAAACAAAACGGCCATATCTGCCATTCCCCTCCGTCAGGATGTTCGCTTGTGCCGTTTTGCCATTAACAGGCAAAAAGCCCGATCGTTATCTGTGCTGTGCAGTGCTGCAGTTTTCCGCATGGGATGCACGGGCACGGGACGAAGTCCTGCCTGTTTGTCCTTTCTTCATTATCGGGACACAAACACACACGCACGCACACCCTGTTTGTCCTATTTGACCACAAAGCGAGCTGCGTCCCGTGCGTTTGGAGGCACCGGAGCGAAAAGGATACGTCTCAGAGGATGAGGCCTGTGATTGGTGGGACCGACTTGTTATTGTTCTGTTGGGGCGTCGCGCGGAAGAAACTCAATTTCTTGCCTCGTTATCTTTTATAGACGTTCCGGCTCCAGGTAATGCGTTTCGTTCTGGCTGGATTGACTAATCTTATCGCACGCTGGTGTCGCTGGAACGCCGAAACCGCGTTGGTGCTGTATCGAGGCTATGACGAAGTGTATCGAAAATAACGCAATGCCACCATGCGTTTGGTACACACCAGCATAGACACGCTCCCGTTCAAGGTCTGCTTCGGGCCGCTTGGGGTGTTGCTCGATGCTGTCCAGACTGCCGCTTGATACTGTCCGGTTCAGGCGCGGTTTTGAAGGTTACGTCTTCCTTGTCGAGCGTCTAATGCCCGGGAGTGTCTGGCAACTATCGCGGATGTCTCGCAGCACCGTTCGGCGAACAAACCCATGGTGTTCTTAATGCCTCCTGTCATGAGATGTTGGTATCAGATGCTGCACGGACCGAGCGTATCCTGTATCGCTCTCCAACGTCCAGATAGTGGTCCATATGGACCGCTGTACCCCTTCCGTAGTACAAGCTGCCCGCGACAGAATGGAAAGAAGTGATGTTCTGAAAACGGCGGCTATAGATTGCCTACGACCCGGACCATTAAAATCCACACAGACACAGGCACACACATCCGCCGCATGTGTGCTCTGTGTTGATTACGGCAGAGCACACACAGGGCCTAGTGACGGGGTAGAGCTAGACGATGGGTTTTGAAATGGCTTGAGATTAAACTATTTTTAAACCTTCCATCGAAACGGCGGCATCACGATCATCGCGGACGGCGTACCTAGGCGACGTCGACGGAAGGTTAGCCACGCGCGGGTATTAACAGAATGCACAAAGCTCCCCCAACGTCCCCGGCCCACCCGATCGCTATCGCGAGCGACGCGCGCACACGCTGGGAGGGAAAAACGGCACGTGCGTCTAATGAAAATCCTACCAACGCCTCCCGCGGGGCCGGTTCCCCTGCCCCGGTTCCGAGATGTGTGCTAATACAGCAAGCAGCAGCCGGCAGCATCACCAACCGATAGAAATGGCGCATTTTATTCGACCCAACTGCGCAGTACCGCGCTCTGCCGCTGGATTTACAGCCGCGCGCCGCGTGCGGTTGCATTCGGTGCTAAACCGAAATCGCTTTGTTTTGGCCCCGGCAACCGGGCAAGCGGAACGGGAAGGGTGGGAAAATTCTGTCTGTCCACGCGCGCGCCTGTGTGTGTGTGTACGCCTTTCGAAATGGTTCGATTTTCCTTCTGGCGTGCGCGCGTGTCTCGGGGCGGCGCCATCAAACGATCTGGCTGAAGTTTTTCTTCTGTGTGTGTTTTTTTTTGTGTGGTTAGGAAGACCAGCAGCTTTTGAACTGCGCAGTTTTGGAGGAGAGGCAAGGCCCCGTCTCGGTTGGTTTCAACAGCCCAGGGTCGTCTTTTTGGCTTGAGAAGATGGGAGCGCGCAAAGCCACTTGAACTGTTTGATCGTGCTGGACGCAGTCCTGTTAGATTGGAAATCACTTTGGATGGGGCGTCTCCAAACTTGGCTTGGAGTCATCTAAGCGGGATGTAGCAATACCGCATGGAAGATAGATAGATATAGCCTTCTATCGCCTGGCCTAGCTGGAAGACTTTGCAGCAAATCTGCATCTGCACGCTCTCCAAAGAATGTTTATGTCAAGGCGAACCGTCCTAAGATTAATGTACACGTCCTCTACTCCATATGACAACCATTTCTGGCGGACACCTTGACACGGGTGACATTGGCCATGGATATCGCAGCCGCTGGAACCTGTTTTCTATTTCGACACCGGTGATCACGAGCTTCAATAGTTATGAAATGCGGACAGACTGAAGTTCAGTGGCGCACCATCCTATCATCTCCAGCAGCTGCGTGGACCTTGAGCGCCAATAGTCACCAGATTGTGAAGTCACGATCGCCACAATCGAATCGGTGCTTGGTTGTGATATCGCTGGTGCCCCTCCCATCCCCATTCCCGGAGTATTAGTCATAACTTTTGACTGCAGAGGCCCATCACCATCAAACCTAACCTTAGAATGATCCCCCCCCCCCTATCTCACATACCATCGGCGCTAATTAAGCGAGTTTTTGTTGTTGTTGAGATAGAGTGTCGGTTCGATTACGCGGGCTCAGATAAGTTAGCTCCTTACACTGGGATAGTGGGCACTAGGCGTGGACACGCTCCATGTGTCGAACACACGCGCTGCCTGCCGGACACCAACACAACCACGGCAGATTCGCTTTCAATCCGCTTCCCGAGCGGGCATGCAAAAATAGCGATACTGCTCCTGCGTCGTGTCCCCCTCGTCTGGTTTTGTGTGTCTTACGGCACACGTTTTTAATGATCGGTTTACAGACACACACACACACACACACTGCTGCCGGTCATCACCGGACCGCACTTTTTTGTTGTTGTTGTTGTTGTTGGGGGGTGTTGTTTCGCAAAATAAACACGAATCCGGAACGCGCTGGCAGCAGGAAACGGACGGGAGCAAACCGTCTTGACGTCGATGCTTATAAATAGATGCCGCGGCCCATTTGCCCACTACACACACTCCAACTGCATATCAGCGGCGCAGCGCAACTTCTGGGGAATGGTTCGGTGGATTTGTGTGTGTGTGTGTTTTTTTTTTCGTTGTTGTTGGGTTGGTTGGTTGGTTCTCGCCCCCTTTCCGTGTGTGTCCTCCGAGCATTCCGACATTCCGATGCGAATGGAGTGCGGAGTCCGATATCCGCTGTCTTCCCCGAATGTGAGCGCTTTACGCGCGTGGAGCTATAAATTAATAAAGATAGTGCTTCTTGGGGGCCTGATGCAATTTCGTTCCGCTTCTAGAGCCCCACCGCCGGCAAAGGAGTGAGCAGTGACCCAAGATGGAGGCAGCTATTTCTGAGATTATCTCATCTAGAAGTCGTTCAACCGCAAGCGTTTTTATTCTCTTTTAATTGGTCCACTCCGTGGCTCTGTGGGGGACGCGCAATCTGCCATATTGCACAGTTCGGCAGTTTCGGCACGGCCCTAACCTCAACCGCGCGCAGCGCCCTAACCTCTGTTGTCATTACGTAATGACCGCGGGGTGGAGCGTTGGTGCGCTCTTCTGCAGGTCTGTGGGTTAAGGTGTGGGTGTCGCTAGGTCGCCTGACGTCAGCTTCCGTTCTCCTGGTGTCCCCTCCTACCGGGCTGGGTCCCGGAAGAGTACAATCAAGCAGTAATGGTGGTGGTGGTGGTGGTTCGCCTCACTGACAGTTCGCGCGTGTCGCTGGGATGGTGCGCGTTGGGGGACGCTCGGGGGCTTTCGGATCCGATGAGATCATACCCACACTGGATGCGCGAGCTGAACCGTTTGTCGTTTGCCAATGTCCCTCTTATCTCCTCCCGAACCGCACCCGAACCGGCTGCATCTAGTTCGCAGCATCGTTTGCTTTGTTCCAAATGTGTGCTCCGCTACCTGTCGCCTCACTCTGTTGGTCAGTTTTGGGACAGAGCGTTGAGGTTGCGCCTGTGGACGGCCTCAATCGAGCGGCGTAGATTGCGCTCCCGACGTGACATCTGTTCCAGCGTTGTGGTACAAAACCCGCCATTGCTGCCAGAGCGAAGCTTCCGAATCCAAAGCAGCCGCAGCTCATTACTTCAAGCACACTCACACACAGTAACACCATTCAGGCGTGTGTGCACACATGGTCGCCAACTTGCTGGAAGTCACAGATACACCAGATGACGAGCGCACGAGATGACGCGTCCCGTGAAGCATCCCGCTTTGGGTTCGCAACAACACAAACAAATAAATTGTCAAAATTAGTGTCCCCCCTCTCAATGGTGCGTGGCTGGACAACGGAAGAGGCAGTTGCGAATGATATCATGCACCCTGCACGGCAACACTGTTGCGGAAGAGACGCTTTCGGGCGCGTTGTGCTGTTTGTTTGCCCAGCCCGTAACTGCTCTGGGGAGACACGGCCGCAGGAGCGGATGAGATCTGGGTGCCCAAAGTCTTAGCAGGCCATAGTTATAAATAGCTATCCAGTGCAGAAATCGATAGTGCCAGAAGCCGCCAGATGGTAAATAGTTAAACGCATACCTTCCGCTTAGCATATTCTTCGCACGCCGTCGAGAGTTCGGTTGAGAGCGGAATTGAATTAAACACGAGCGTGCCTGAACTCTCTGTGTGCCCCGTGTTCCGTGCGGTAACCCATTGCAAGCCGAACGCTCCTCGGGCACGATTACTAACCGGTGCATTATGTTAGTGGGTCACGCAGGGTTTGCGCCGCCGTCACGTCTACTGCCGACACTAGTCGCTGTTCGCCGAGAACGACTACTCTCAGCGACTCGCCGAGTGTCGCCAATGTCCCTGCCTCCTTGCTGCACAAAAACAAACGCGCACTGGAGCGTCCGCAACTTTCACTGCCTGCGATAATCTAAAGACTCCACAGGTACGGCACACGCCCTCTCTCTCTCTCCTCTTACGCGATGATATGTGGTGGTTGCGCCTGTGTTGCGGTGACGTAATTTTCGCCTGACCTTAACAGCTCGGGACGTGGGAAGGCACCAGTATAAACCGATATCGATAGCTTGCACGGTGTCCCGCTGTTGCGCGCGTTGCGGCACACGCAGATATCGATTGCCGACCAAAGAACGTTGGTAGTTCTGGAGCGCTGTGGAAGTTTTGTTGGAGACAATCCGAAAAACAAACAAACCCACCAACGGAACTGTCGGCGCGGCTCCTCCTGCGACGTTTTCCAACGCTGCCATGTTTGGAACGCTGAGAGCATCCGCTAACTTCCTCCCCGGGTCTTCCCGTCTGCCCGGCTGTTGGCTCGCAGATGTTGCAGCTGTTGCGCGGCTCCCTCCCCCGGGGCCTCCGAGGGTTTAAGACGATTGATTAGCTCGCCTGTACGCGAGGGTCATCCAGTGCTTCGCTTGATCTTCGCTCCGGCTGCTGGCACTGTTTCCAAACCAGCTCTCGGCGAGTTCCTGTGGGACAACTTTCTATTTTTTTTTTGGTTGGGGGCAAGTTTGTTTTCGTTTCAACTTGTTCGTTGCTCCAAACGACTCTCGGACGAACTTCGGCCGAGTCGTCACACCGTTCCCTTCCAATACGCTACCGTCACTAATGCTAAACCCAAATATGTACATGCATATTCCTGTATATATACGCGTATATGTCCGCATACAGAACCACCCTCTCCTCAAAAAGAAAAGAAAAGAAATAACCTCCCGCCTAGCTCATGTATCGCCTTTTCCTTCCTTTTCTCTCCACTTTCATGCACACGTTTTTTTTTTGGTTGGGGGCAAGTTTGTTTTCGTTTCAACTTGTTCGTTGCTCCAAACGACTCTCGGACGAACTTCGGCCGAAAACGGGCAACACCAAGAACGATCGCTTTAGCGTCGCCTGACAGGGGGAAGGTGACGCAATCGAATTCCGTGCGTCGTTGATCTAATTGTCCCTCTCCCCCTGGCCTTGTTTTTTCGGGTCCGCTTGCGTCCGCTGTCATGTCACCGCTTGCGGATCGTCCACCACCGCCGGTCGGGCGTATATTGTATCGATTTTACGACTCGCCGCTGCTGGGAAGTGGACTCCCGGGACTCCCAGACGGACGGTTCGGGCGAGCGAGGCGATATGAACGGATTGTCGCCATCACTTAGATGACATCAACGAGGCCCGCGGTCCGGGGTCAACGCTGTGGGTTAGTTGCGCACCCCTCACCAAACGCCCGGCACGCGTCTCACACTCACGAGCGGGCTGGGCTTGTGTCATGCGATTGTATCACCTCCTGAGCACATCATACGACGCACGGCAAGAGCGAGCGTCTCCATTACCATACTACAGTACGTCGGTTGCTCGCTCGCGCGACAAGTGTCTTTCCAAACAGCGCTCGTCGGAAGATTGCGATTTCCGCACAAGGAAGTTGGGAGCTGGGACAGGGTCAACGGCGGTAAGGTACGTGTAGGCCAGCAGCGGTTGGTGCCCGGAGCTGGCGATTCCAAGCTGTCCAACAGGTGTCCAGCTAGGGCTAACCTCTTCACGGCGCCAAAGCTCCTAACTAGCACCCTAAACTAGACCTTGAAAGCTATTGTTGTCCTCAAGCGGTGTTGTACGGCTGCATTCCAACATTAAACGTGCGGCGTAGTGATATGACAAGCATCTCAAGTGGGCTCGTGAATAGGCAAGTTGTGGACAAACGTTGTGTAGCTGATGCGCAACTGAAGTGCTCACGTAGGCGAGCTAGTGGTCGTGAGTGTGCGTCTCAAGTGTTTTATTTGCACCCAACAGTAACGACTCCTCGTGAATCGCTTGTCGTCACACCGTTCCCTTCCAATACGCTACCGTCACTAATGCTAAACCCAAATATGTACATGCATATTCCTGTATATATACTAGCTCGCCTGTACGCGAGGGTCATCCAGTGCTTCGCTTGATCTTCGCTCCGGCTGCTGGCACTGTTTCCAAACCAGCTCTGGGCGAGTTCCTGTGGGACAACTTTCTATTTTTTTTTTTGGTTGGGGGCAAGTTTGTTTTCGTTTCAACTTGTTCGTTGCTCCAAACGACTCTCGGACGAACTTCGGCCGAAAACGGGCAACACCAAGAACGATCGCTTTAGCGTCGCCTGACAGGGGGAAGGTGACGCAATCGAATTCCGTGCGTCGTTGATCTAATTGTCCCTCTCCCCCTGGCCTTGTTTTTTCGGGTCCGCTTGCGTCCGCTGTCATGTCACCGCTTGCGGATCGTCCACCACCGCCGGTCGGGCGTATATTGTATCGATTTTACGACTCGCCGCTGCTGGGAAGTGGACTCCCGGGACTCCCAGACGGACGGTTCGGGCGAGCGAGGCGATATGAACGGATTGTCGCCATCACTTAGATGACATCAACGAGGCCCGCGGTCCGGGGTCAACGCTGTGGGTTAGTTGCGCACCCCTCACCAAACGCCCGGCACGCGTCTCACACTCACGAGCGGGCTGGGCTTGTGTCATGCGATTGTATCACCTCCTGAGCACATCATACGACGCACGGCAAGAGCGAGCGTCTCCATTACCATACTACAGTACGTCGGTTGCTCGCTCGCGCGACAAGTGTCTTTCCAAACAGCGCTCGTCGGAAGATTGCGATTTCCGCACAAGGAAGTTGGGAGCTGGGACAGGGTCAACGGCGGTAAGGTACGTGTAGGCCAGCAGCGGTTGGTGCCCGGAGCTGGCGATTCCAAGCTGTCCAACAGGTGTCCAGCTAGGGCTAACCTCTTCACGGCGCCAAAGCTCCTAACTAGCACCCTAAACTAGACCTTGGACACGGGAGGTAGTAGCCGGAGTGACTCCTTCACGACCATGTCGAGGTAGGTGAAGTTCTGGAGGGTGCTGTAGGTGAGCGGAACGGTGCGATAGTCCGCACCGAGCACGTCCCGGATCTCCTGGTACAGCTTCTCCTGCACGTCCGGATGTTTGGCGAGTTGATAGAAGGTGAAGGCGATACCGGACGTGGTGGTGTCGTGTCCCTCGAACATGAACGTGTCGACCTCCTCGCGGATGTCCAGATCGCTGAGCACCCTGCCATCGACGGTGACGTCCAGCAGCAGGTCCAGGAACGTTTTCTTCCGCTTCGTACCGACATCAGGGTCCTCCTGGTCGGGAGTTTGGTCACGCCCCAGCAGCAGCTGCTCCCGGCGGCGATGGATGACGGAGTCGGTGAAGGCGTGGAGTCGCGCGATCAGTCTCCGCTGCTCCCACGCGTTCGGCATCGTGTACCAGTAGGTGCGCGGGAAGGACGACAGCACGTGGAAGATCCGCAGCAGTATCAGCTCGCTCATGCGCTTCACGTCCCGCACGTACTGGTTGGTCGGGTCTTCCTGCGCCCTGATCGCCACCCCCATCGACGTCTCGCAGATGCTGTCCAGCGCGTACAGCGAGATCGGCTCGTAGATGTCGAACTCCTGGCCGGTGCGGGCGTGCACGCGCAGCTTCTCGATCAGCACCACCGCCTCCCGGTTGAACACGTCCGCGAAGCTCTCCAGTATCTGGAAGTGGAACGTCGGCGTGATGATCTTCCGCCGGTGGTACCACTTCTCGCCCTTCGAGATGAGCAAACCCTGCCCGAGCCACAGCTCGATGAAGTCGTACACGGACGACTTCTGCGTCTGGCGCGCCATCACCACCTTCTCCACGTTCGCCGCGCTGCTCACGGTG
>KZ067901.1:232604-246227 GCA_002091845.1 Anopheles cracens
ACACACACACACACACACTGCTGCCGGTCATCACCGGACCGCACTTTTTTGTTGTTGTTGTTGTTGTTGGGGGGTGTTGTTTCGCAAAATAAACACGAATCCGGAACGCGCTGGCAGCAGGAAACGGACGGGAGCAAACCGTCTTGACGTCGATGCTTATAAATAGATGCCGCGGCCCATTTGCCCACTACACACACTCCAACTGCATATCAGCGGCGCAGCGCAACTTCTGGGGAATGGTTCGGTGGATTTGTGTGTGTGTGTGTTTTTTTTTTCGTTGTTGTTGGGTTGGTTGGTTGGTTCTCGCCCCCTTTCCGTGTGTGTCCTCCGAGCATTCCGACATTCCGATGCGAATGGAGTGCGGAGTCCGATATCCGCTGTCTTCCCCGAATGTGAGCGCTTTACGCGCGTGGAGCTATAAATTAATAAAGATAGTGCTTCTTGGGGGCCTGATGCAATTTCGTTCCGCTTCTAGAGCCCCACCGCCGGCAAAGGAGTGAGCAGTGACCCAAGATGGAGGCAGCTATTTCTGAGATTATCTCATCTAGAAGTCGTTCAACCGCAAGCGTTTTTATTCTCTTTTAATTGGTCCACTCCGTGGCTCTGTGGGGGACGCGCAATCTGCCATATTGCACAGTTCGGCAGTTTCGGCACGGCCCTAACCTCAACCGCGCGCAGCGCCCTAACCTCTGTTGTCATTACGTAATGACCGCGGGGTGGAGCGTTGGTGCGCTCTTCTGCAGGTCTGTGGGTTAAGGTGTGGGTGTCGCTAGGTCGCCTGACGTCAGCTTCCGTTCTCCTGGTGTCCCCTCCTACCGGGCTGGGTCCCGGAAGAGTACAATCAAGCAGTAATGGTGGTGGTGGTGGTGGTTCGCCTCACTGACAGTTCGCGCGTGTCGCTGGGATGGTGCGCGTTGGGGGACGCTCGGGGGCTTTCGGATCCGATGAGATCATACCCACACTGGATGCGCGAGCTGAACCGTTTGTCGTTTGCCAATGTCCCTCTTATCTCCTCCCGAACCGCACCCGAACCGGCTGCATCTAGTTCGCAGCATCGTTTGCTTTGTTCCAAATGTGTGCTCCGCTACCTGTCGCCTCACTCTGTTGGTCAGTTTTGGGACAGAGCGTTGAGGTTGCGCCTGTGGACGGCCTCAATCGAGCGGCGTAGATTGCGCTCCCGACGTGACATCTGTTCCAGCGTTGTGGTACAAAACCCGCCATTGCTGCCAGAGCGAAGCTTCCGAATCCAAAGCAGCCGCAGCTCATTACTTCAAGCACACTCACACACAGTAACACCATTCAGGCGTGTGTGCACACATGGTCGCCAACTTGCTGGAAGTCACAGATACACCAGATGACGAGCGCACGAGATGACGCGTCCCGTGAAGCATCCCGCTTTGGGTTCGCAACAACACAAACAAATAAATTGTCAAAATTAGTGTCCCCCCTCTCAATGGTGCGTGGCTGGACAACGGAAGAGGCAGTTGCGAATGATATCATGCACCCTGCACGGCAACACTGTTGCGGAAGAGACGCTTTCGGGCGCGTTGTGCTGTTTGTTTGCCCAGCCCGTAACTGCTCTGGGGAGACACGGCCGCAGGAGCGGATGAGATCTGGGTGCCCAAAGTCTTAGCAGGCCATAGTTATAAATAGCTATCCAGTGCAGAAATCGATAGTGCCAGAAGCCGCCAGATGGTAAATAGTTAAACGCATACCTTCCGCTTAGCATATTCTTCGCACGCCGTCGAGAGTTCGGTTGAGAGCGGAATTGAATTAAACACGAGCGTGCCTGAACTCTCTGTGTGCCCCGTGTTCCGTGCGGTAACCCATTGCAAGCCGAACGCTCCTCGGGCACGATTACTAACCGGTGCATTATGTTAGTGGGTCACGCAGGGTTTGCGCCGCCGTCACGTCTACTGCCGACACTAGTCGCTGTTCGCCGAGAACGACTACTCTCAGCGACTCGCCGAGTGTCGCCAATGTCCCTGCCTCCTTGCTGCACAAAAACAAACGCGCACTGGAGCGTCCGCAACTTTCACTGCCTGCGATAATCTAAAGACTCCACAGGTACGGCACACGCCCTCTCTCTCTCTCCTCTTACGCGATGATATGTGGTGGTTGCGCCTGTGTTGCGGTGACGTAATTTTCGCCTGACCTTAACAGCTCGGGACGTGGGAAGGCACCAGTATAAACCGATATCGATAGCTTGCACGGTGTCCCGCTGTTGCGCGCGTTGCGGCACACGCAGATATCGATTGCCGACCAAAGAACGTTGGTAGTTCTGGAGCGCTGTGGAAGTTTTGTTGGAGACAATCCGAAAAACAAACAAACCCACCAACGGAACTGTCGGCGCGGCTCCTCCTGCGACGTTTTCCAACGCTGCCATGTTTGGAACGCTGAGAGCATCCGCTAACTTCCTCCCCGGGTCTTCCCGTCTGCCCGGCTGTTGGCTCGCAGATGTTGCAGCTGTTGCGCGGCTCCCTCCCCCGGGGCCTCCGAGGGTTTAAGACGATTGATTAGCTCGCCTGTACGCGAGGGTCATCCAGTGCTTCGCTTGATCTTCGCTCCGGCTGCTGGCACTGTTTCCAAACCAGCTCTGGGCGAGTTCCTGTGGGACAACTTTCTATTTTTTTTTTTGGTTGGGGGCAAGTTTGTTTTCGTTTCAACTTGTTCGTTGCTCCAAACGACTCTCGGACGAACTTCGGCCGAAAACGGGCAACACCAAGAACGATCGCTTTAGCGTCGCCTGACAGGGGGAAGGTGACGCAATCGAATTCCGTGCGTCGTTGATCTAATTGTCCCTCTCCCCCTGGCCTTGTTTTTTCGGGTCCGCTTGCGTCCGCTGTCATGTCACCGCTTGCGGATCGTCCACCACCGCCGGTCGGGCGTATATTGTATCGATTTTACGACTCGCCGCTGCTGGGAAGTGGACTCCCGGGACTCCCAGACGGACGGTTCGGGCGAGCGAGGCGATATGAACGGATTGTCGCCATCACTTAGATGACATCAACGAGGCCCGCGGTCCGGGGTCAACGCTGTGGGTTAGTTGCGCACCCCTCACCAAACGCCCGGCACGCGTCTCACACTCACGAGCGGGCTGGGCTTGTGTCATGCGATTGTATCACCTCCTGAGCACATCATACGACGCACGGCAAGAGCGAGCGTCTCCATTACCATACTACAGTACGTCGGTTGCTCGCTCGCGCGACAAGTGTCTTTCCAAACAGCGCTCGTCGGAAGATTGCGATTTCCGCACAAGGAAGTTGGGAGCTGGGACAGGGTCAACGGCGGTAAGGTACGTGTAGGCCAGCAGCGGTTGGTGCCCGGAGCTGGCGATTCCAAGCTGTCCAACAGGTGTCCAGCTAGGGCTAACCTCTTCACGGCGCCAAAGCTCCTAACTAGCACCCTAAACTAGACCTTGAAAGCTATTGTTGTCCTCAAGCGGTGTTGTACGGCTGCATTCCAACATTAAACGTGCGGCGTAGTGATATGACAAGCATCTCAAGTGGGCTCGTGAATAGGCAAGTTGTGGACAAACGTTGTGTAGCTGATGCGCAACTGAAGTGCTCACGTAGGCGAGCTAGTGGTCGTGAGTGTGCGTCTCAAGTGTTTTATTTGCACCCAACAGTAACGACTCCTCGTGAATCGCTTGTCGTCACACCGTTCCCTTCCAATACGCTACCGTCACTAATGCTAAACCCAAATATGTACATGCATATTCCTGTATATATATATATGCGTATATGTCCGCATACAGAGCCACCCTCTCCTCAAAAAAGAAAAGAAAAGAAATAACCTCCCGCCTAGCTCATGTATCGCCTTTTCCTTCCTTTTCTCTCCACTTTCATGCACACGGCCTGCAACCCTTCCAAAAAAAGCAGAGTAGAGCGCTCGAAGGTCCGCGTGTCGTTCTTCCAGAGCAGCAAACCGCAATCAATCAGTCCGCCGGAGTCGCTGCACCTGTACGGTGGGCAGAGCCTGATTCAGTTCGGCGGTGGTGGCGGCGGTGCTGGTGGCGGCTATGATAACAACAACTCACCGCTAGACACCTACATCACCTCGGCAGCGCTCAACCAGCAGTACGACTCGCTGTCCGGCCATCAACAGCACCAGCAGCAGCAGCACGCACACTTTCATCCGGACCACCGGGATCCCAACATGGCGGCCGTCTACGGAGGCACCAACGTTCCGCCGTCGGCCTTTAACCGACAGATGAGGTGAGTGTCCCGGTTCCCGGTGGCGCTTTGTTTGCTTTTCAGTACTCCCCGCCCCCTCCGTGCAGCTTTAGCGAACGTAGAAAGCCGTGTGTGTGATGTTGTAACGCTATTCCTGGGCAGACTCCTGGCGAACGTACCATTGAACGACTGTGAGCGCGCTAGTGGAACCGTTGGGGGGGAGAGATAAGAGATCTTTTCGAAAAGTCTTTTGTGTGCTTAGCGCACATCCGGGCCAGACGCGGGCCCGACCCAACCTCGGTCATTCAGCATTCATTGGGCCGGTTTCTCGAAACTAGGTTGCACGTAGCAGAGGTTAACCACCTGGGGCAGGGGCCTTTATTTCGACTTCTGCGACACGCGCTCGGTCGCTAGCCGCGTGCAGTGACCTTTATCGGCAGGGTTTTGTCCGGACGCAGCACCAGATCGGTCTTCAGGCGCACCTGCGGCATACGCTCACCGGGCAGGATGCGATAGTGTGCCAGCATCTGGACGATGGTGATCTTCATCTCGAGAAGTGCGTACCGCTGCCCGATACAGTTGCGTGAACCGATGCTGAACGGGATGTAGTCGTACGGGCCGCGCTTTTCGGTGCTGTGGTCCGAGAAGCGCTCCGGATCGAAGCGTTCCGGATCGGGGTAGACGGCCGGGTTGCGGTGGATGACGTAGATGGGGATGGTGAAGTCCGTGCCGGCGGGGATGGTCACACCGTTCATCTCGATGTCTTCCACCAGTCGACGCCCGATGAAGGACACGGGAGGTAGTAGCCGGAGTGACTCCTTCACGACCATGTCGAGGTAGGTGAAGTTCTGGAGGGTGCTGTAGGTGAGCGGAACGGTGCGATAGTCCGCTCCGAGCACGTCCCGGATCTCCTGGTACAGCTTCTCCTGCACGTCCGGATGTTTGGCGAGTTGATAGAAGGTGAAGGCGATACCGGACGTGGTGGTGTCGTGTCCCTCGAACATGAACGTGTCGACCTCCTCGCGGATGTCCGCATCGGAGAGTGGTTGACCGTCGACGGTGACGTTTAGCAGCAGGTCCAGGAACGTCTGGCGCCGCTTGCCTCCCTCGTACGGGTCGTCCGCCACGGCCTGCGACGGGCGTCCCTTCTCCGCCAGCAGCTGCTGCCGGCGCCGCTGTATCACGGAGTCGGTAAAGGCGTGGAGCCGCGCGATTAGCCTCCGCTGCTCCCATGCGTTAGGCATAATGTAGGAGTAGAGGCGCGGGAACGACGCCAGCACGTGGAAGATCCGCAACAGTATCAGCTCGCTCATGCGCTTCACGTCCCGCACGTACTGGTTGTTCGGATTGCGCTGCGCATCGATCGCCACCCCCATCGACGTCTCGCAGATGCTGTCCAGCGCGTACAGCGAGACCGGCTCGTAGATGTCGAACTCCCGGCCGCTGGACGCGTGCGGTCGCAGCGTCTCGACCAGCACGCTCACCTCCCGGTTGAACACGTCGGCGAAGCTCTCCAGTATCTGGAAGTGAAACGTCGGCGTGATGATCTTCCGCCGGTGGAACCACTTCTCGCCCTTCGAGATGAGCAAACCCTGCCCGAGCCACGGCTCGATGAACTCGTAGATCTGCGACTTCTGCGTCTGGCGCGCCATCGCCACCTTCTCGACGTTCGCCGCGCTGCTCACGATGATCACCCAGTTGAACAGGTCCTGCCCGTACCGGGCGTGCATCGTCACCATCATCTCGAAGATGCCCGGGATGTCGTTCGCCGGGAACTGCGGCAGATGCCCGAGCAGCCAGTGCGGCTCCGGGCCGCCGAAACGCACCGCCAGCCGCTTCAAGCGCTGCCGCTGCCGGTACGCACCGAGGGCGGCCCACGACACCACCGTCACGAGCAGCAACACGACCAGGAGCATGGTGGAGGCTGGTTTTTTTTTTGTTTGTTTGTCCGGTACACTACGACTGCCCTCGCGAGGTCCGCACACGTTTTGAGCCGCTGCGCCGGACGCCGGTCGGCTAAATATTTGGCCGCTTTTCGCTGATAATCGCGCCCGATCGCGTCGTATCGTTTATCGCGGCGCACCTGTGTGCTGGCGCGCGTTTATCTAGAATAATCCCCTCCGGGAGGTGTATCGATAGCGATGGTGGTGTTGGTGGCGAACGAACGAACATTTTCAGTGTCATTACACTCGCGCGCGCAATGGAAAGATACAGAAACGTAACGCGAGACTACCCTGCTTCTCCAAAAAAAACGCGATAACTAAAGCATTGGGACGCAAACGGTGTCAGACGTGTGCCACACGGAAATTGCACACACTCACCATGACTGGTTTAAATGTGTAGAAGCTCCGGTTTGTTGTTCTTCCTTTAGAAAAAAGTAATATAACTAATATAAGTAGACTAGCTAGCTCGTATGAGGAGAACGCAACGCTGTAGTTTGCGTTGCGATAGGCCCATTGCGCCCTAAAGTATGCAATTCGCGTGCAGCATTGCACGAGCTTGGTGGCACACGTGCCGTAATCGTATCAGTGTAACCGAGCACGTCCCGGATCTCCTGGTACAGCTTCTCCTGCACGTCCGGATGTTTGGCGAGTTGATAGAAGGTGAAGGCGATACCGGACGTGGTGGTGTCGTGTCCCTCGAACATGAACGTGTCGACCTCCTCGCGGATGTCCGCATCGGAGAGTGGTTGACCGTCGACGGTGACGTTTAGCAGCAGGTCCAGGAACGTCTGGCGCCGCTTGCCTCCCTCGTACGGGTCGTCCGCCACGGCCTGCGACGGGCGTCCCTTCTCCGCCAGCAGCTGCTGCCGGCGCCGCTGTATCACGGAGTCGGTAAAGGCGTGGAGCCGCGCGATTAGCCTCCGCTGCTCCCATGCGTTAGGCATAATGTAGGAGTAGAGGCGCGGGAACGACGCCAGCACGTGGAAGATCCGCAACAGTATCAGCTCGCTCATGCGCTTCACGTCCCGCACGTACTGGTTGTTCGGATTGCGCTGCGCATCGATCGCCACCCCCATCGACGTCTCGCAGATGCTGTCCAGCGCGTACAGCGAGACCGGCTCGTAGATGTCGAACTCCCGGCCGCTGGACGCGTGCGGTCGCAGCGTCTCGACCAGCACGCTCACCTCCCGGTTGAACACGTCGGCGAAGCTCTCCAGTATCTGGAAGTGAAACGTCGGCGTGATGATCTTCCGCCGGTGGAACCACTTCTCGCCCTTCGAGATGAGCAAACCCTGCCCGAGCCACGGCTCGATGAACTCGTAGATCTGCGACTTCTGCGTCTGGCGCGCCATCGCCACCTTCTCGACGTTCGCCGCGCTGCTCACGATGATCATGTGGTGGAGTGACTCCTTCACGACCATGTCGAGGTAGGTGAAGTTCTGGAGGGTGCTGTAGGTGAGCGGAACGGTGCGATAGTCCGCTCCGAGCACGTCCCGGATCTCCTGGTACAGCTTCTCCTGCACGTCCGGATGTTTGGCGAGTTGATAGAAGGTGAAGGCGATACCGGACGTGGTGGTGTCGTGTCCCTCGAACATGAACGTGTCGACCTCCTCGCGGATGTCCGCATCGGAGAGTGGTTGACCGTCGACGGTGACGTTTAGCAGCAGGTCCAGGAACGTCTGGCGCCGCTTGCCTCCCTCGTACGGGTCGTCCGCCACGGCCTGCGACGGGCGTCCCTTCTCCGCCAGCAGCTGCTGCCGGCGCCGCTGTATCACGGAGTCGGTAAAGGCGTGGAGCCGCGCGATTAGCCTCCGCTGCTCCCATGCGTTAGGCATAATGTAGGAGTAGAGGCGCGGGAACGACGCCAGCACGTGGAAGATCCGCAACAGTATCAGCTCGCTCATGCGCTTCACGTCCCGCACGTACTGGTTGTTCGGATTGCGCTGCGCATCGATCGCCACCCCCATCGACGTCTCGCAGATGCTGTCCAGCGCGTACAGCGAGACCGGCTCGTAGATGTCGAACTCCCGGCCGCTGGACGCGTGCGGTCGCAGCGTCTCGACCAGCACGCTCACCTCCCGGTTGAACACGTCGGCGAAGCTCTCCAGTATCTGGAAGTGAAACGTCGGCGTGATGATCTTCCGCCGGTGGAACCACTTCTCGCCCTTCGAGATGAGCAAACCCTGCCCGAGCCACAGCTCGATGAAGTCGTACACGGACGACTTCTGCGTCTGGCGCGCCATCGCCACCTTCTCGACGTTCGCCGCGCTGCTCACGATGATCATGTGGTGAAGATGCCCGGGATGTCGTTCGCCGGGTATTCCAGCACGTTACCGAGCAGCCAGTGCGGGGCCGGACCGTCGAAGTGCCGCGCAATCCGCTGCAGCCGGCGCCGCTTGCGATAGACCTGCGCCAAACCGAACACGGCCAACACCGTGACCAGCACCAGCAGCACGGTGGACATCGTTTCGGGCGCGTTCTGTGGCGTACACTCGAAGAAACCGCGCGACCATACGGTAGCAAACCTTCCGCGCGTATGATTCGCGACCGCGGGACCCACTTTCGACCTGGGACGGCTGGGAGCACTTCAATCGCGACGCGCTCGTCTGGATGAGCATATTGCAGCAAGATTAATCCACGGCTGCCATAAAGCAGACCCTGAAGCATACTTTCCCTTCGCTTATCTCTGTGGGTTGTGCTGTAGCTTCTTTCCCGCCTGTCCCAGTGCCTCGGGTCCGTATCTTTGGAGAGGTGCCCCGAGAGGTGAGATTAGTGGTGATAGCAGCACGAGTGGCTGAGGGACGTGCTTCATAGCTGATACGCTTTGTTTGTGTGCGTTCGAAGTACTATGGGCGCGGTTGAGTAATGCTAAATGGTTGTGGAACACTTTTTTCTTCGTTGGAACCACCTTTGGAATTCAAGATATTGAGAGATGGGAATGATGACTCCCTTCCAAAGAGTTACGTCCCTCTTACTCACCCACGATTGGGATAAGAGTCGTTTGATAACGTTGTTGGGAGTCGTTCTCATCCCTGTTACTCTGTGTGAGACGTTGGTTGACGTGGGGATATACATCCAAATGAGAATAGTGAGTCGCTAGTGTGACTGCAGGGATTCGAATCACAGCAGATGAGTGAGATCGATTCGTTATCTCTCTATGCCCAATCTTTCACTAATACTCTCTGATTCAAACCACTGCGGCGACTTGGAATCTACTGAGAGCGAGAGAGAGAGAGTTGGTCTAAGCCGACTCCCAAAAGAGTAATAACAACTCCCCATGAAGAGTGGAACCATTCCACTCGCAGGGAACGTTCGAACTCACACGCACACTCCTACTCAGCACGCACCTCACTAGTTAAAGCTTATCTCCGGAATCGGTCATCGCTATACGAAACGCTGTGTTTACACGCAACGGTAATCACTGCTCGGTACGCGCCAGGGACACCTTTTATTGGCAACGACTAAGGTCTGACTTGGAGTTTGATCGGAATGCCACGATCCGGACGCAGCACCAGATCGGTCTTCAGGCGCACCTGCGGCATACGCTCACCGGGCAGGATGCGATAGTGTGCCAGCATCTGGACGATGGTGATCTTCATCTCGAGAAGTGCGTACCGCTGCCCGATACAGTTGCGTGAACCGATGCTGAACGGGATGTAGTCGTACGGGCCGCGCTTTTCGGTGCTGTGGTCCGAGAAGCGCTCCGGATCGAAGCGTTCCGGATCGGGGTAGACGGCCGGGTTGCGGTGGATGACGTAGATGGGGATGGTGAAGTCCGTGCCGGCTGGGATGGTCACTCCGTTCATCTCGATGTCTTCCACCAGTCGACGCCCGATGAAGGACACTGGAGGTAGTAGCCGGAGTGACTCCTTCACGACCATGTCGAGGTAGGTGAAGTTCTGGAGGGTGCTGTAGGTGAGCGGAACGATGGGAGCACTTCAATCGCGACGCGCTCGTCTGGATGAGCATATTGCAGCAAGATTAATCCACGGCTGCCATAAAGCAGACCCTGAAGCATACTTTCCCTTCGCTTATCTCTGTGGGTTGTGCTGTAGCTTCTTTCCCGCCTGTCCCAGTGCCTCGGGTCCGTATCTTTGGAGAGGTGCCCCGAGAGGTGAGATTAGTGGTGATAGCAGCACGAGTGGCTGAGGGGCGTGCTCCATAGCTGATACGCTTTGTTTGTGTGCGTTCGAAGTACTATGGGCGCGGTTGAGTAATGCTAAATGGTTGTGGAACACTTTTTTCTTCGTTGGAACCACCTTTGGAATTCAAGATATTGAGAGATGGGAATGATGACTCCCTTCCAAAGAGTTACGTCCCTCTTACTCACCCACGATTGGGATAAGAGTCGTTTGATAACGTTGTTGGGATTCGTTCTCATCCCTGTTACTCTGTGTGAGACGTTGGTTGACGTGGGGATATACATCCAAATGAGAATAGTGAGTCGCTAGTGTGACTGCAGGGATTCGAATCACAGCAGATGAGTGAGATCGATTCGTTATCTCTCTATGCCCAATCTTTCACTAATACTCTCTGATTCAAACCACTGCGGCGACTTGGAATCTACTGAGAGCGAGAGAGAGAGAGTTGGTCTAAGCCGACTCCCAAAAGAGTAATAACAACTCCCCATGAAGAGTGGAACCATTCCACTCGCAGGGAACGTTCGAACTCACACGCACACTCCTACTCAGTACGCACCTCACTAGTTAAAGCTTATCTCCGGAATCGGTCATCGCTATACGAAACGCTGTGTTTACACGCAACGGTAATCACTGCTCGGTACGCGCCAGGGACACCTTTTATTGGCAACGACTAAGGTCTGACTTGGAGTTTGATCGGAATGCCACGATCCGGACGCAGCACCAGATCGGTCTTCAGGCGCACCTGCGGCATACGCTCACCGGGCAGGATGCGATAGTGTGCCAGCACGATCGCGTCGTATCGTTTATCGCGGCGCACCTGTGTGCTGGCGCGCGTTTATCTAGAATAATCCCCTCCGGGAGGTGTATCGATAGCGATGGTGGTGTTGGTGGCGAACGAACGAACATTTTCAGTGTCATTACACTCGCGCGCGCGATGGAAAGATACAGAAACGTAACGCGAGACTACCCTGCTCCCCCAAAAAAAGCGCGATAACTAAAGCATTGGGACGCAAACGGTGCCAGACGTGTGCCACACGGAAATTGCAAACACTCACCATGACTGGTTTAAATGTGTAGAAGCTCCGGTTTGTTCTTCCTTTAGAAAAAAGTAATATAACTAATATAAGTAGCTAGCTAGCTAGCTAGTATGAGGAGAACGCAACGCTGTAGTTTGCGTTGCGATAGGCCCATTGCGCCCTAAAGTATGCAATTCGCGTGCAGCATTGCACGAGCTTGGTGGCACACGTGCCGTAATCGTATCAGTGTAACATTTGTGTGGCGTTGGTTTTACTTTCGTTTTGGGGTCATACAAATGAGTCACTGTTTCCAATTCTTCTCGGGCGGGTACAGCAGAGGGCGTATGCAACAGCTCCTGCGTTCGCTCCAGCGCCGACTGTTTACTCCTGCCACGGTGTAATTGATATCCCACTTCCGCTCCTCGCGCGGCAGTCATTTAGCGCAATAGCTGTTCGGGCAACAGAGGGAACAAAAAAAAAAACAAACGCAAGAAAGTAGGGCGTTTGTACACACGCGATCGCAGCGATGCCCGTTTCTAAACATTCGCAATAGGATGCGATGGGGGGATGGGGCTACAGGAAAAACTAGAGGCAAGACGTTGGAAGAACGCTCCTTACTTCGAGAGAGTGAGAAGTGAGCGTGCGAGAGAGACCGAGTGGGAGAAATAGTGAACGTGTGAGTGCTCCAACCACCTTTCGGAATGTGAGAACTTGAAGTCTGTGGAAGCATTCGCCGGAGGTGCATTGCGACGGTGTCCTTTTCAGTATCACCTTCCAAACATTGGAGACATCTCGTTGACCTTTGAATAATGACTACAGTAGGTTGTTTTTGTTGTTGGGATAGTTATTGCGGTGCCTGCGGAGGGACCTCAAGGAGTCTTAGCTTCAGACCATGCACATAGGGCGTATGCCTAATCGATTGAAGCCTCCGGCTGTCCTCCGGTGTCCCCAGTGTCTCGGGACATGCCGTCCGTTCCCGAACTGCACCCGACTGTCCAGCAGTAATTCGTTGTTTATGGCATGCCCTTTCGGCTGTCTGTGTCGGAAGTTTGGGCGAGCGAGCGCGCGCGCGCGCACGCGCCCACCTTCAACGTCCCTGCTGGCTCTCTTGCATTCGGTAAATAATCAAAATAAATGCAAAAAGAGCTGTCTTTTAAAAGTCGAGTCGACTTATAGCAAAATTATAAAAAAAAGCCATCGTGAGATTATAGAGAGCTGACTTTCAAAACTAGTCATTTATGATTTAAGATGTTAATAACACAACGTGTCGACTACCAGCAACATTCAACATAGAGTCCCTCCCTAAGAAATGGATCGATGAGAACTATCATAAAGTCGACATCTAAACGAGAGTCGATAGAGAACCAATACACTAATCGAAAAACGAGCCGACTTACAGCAAGATTCGTGAACTAGGATCTCCCCCGAAAATAATTTGATAAACTCTCAAAAAGTTGAGCTGTCTCTCAATTAGAGTCGATAGAGAGTCGACTTACAGAAAAAAATGATAGATAATTCATATACTGTTTTAAAAAGGTCGATTGTCTGGAAGAAACGTCGAAGAAAGTCGACTTTCTTTCGAAAACAGTTTCTCTCCTAAAAATGAATCGCAAAAGAGCTGACTTTGATTACAAGTCTATAGAGAGTGAGACTTATGAGAAAAGTCGACAAAAAATCAATCATCAAGAGTTGCAGCGACATTCGGATGAGAGTTTCTTCCCCAGAAATGGATCAAAAACTAATAAACTCTCAAAAAGAGTCGACAGAAGATCGACTTTCCAAAAAAAACAAGTCGACCCTAATGAAAATAGTCGCAAAAGAGTCGACGACCGAAAATCACTCGCTCAACACGTCGTAGCGGCGCCTCAGGCCACTCTCACTCACACTCACTAACCTCTTCTCTGTGTGCGTTTTTTTTTTGTCCCTCTACACAGTCCTCGCAACTGCAGGCGGCACAGCAGCAGAACGGTACCAAATCGCCCCACAAATCGCCCGGCGGCGGCCCCTCCGGTACAGGGTCGCCGGCGCTGGCGGCGAAAAATGGCACCAAGTCGGCGGCGGACGGTGCCGGCAGCACGGTGCACAACAGCAGCACGACACCGATCAGCAACCAGGTGATACCGGGCCCGCAGTCCGCCTCGCACGTCGTCATCGACGAGAAGAAGAAGAAGAAGTGCACCTGTTGCGTTATACAGTAAGCGGAGGCGGCGCGGATGTCGTCGGCGGCAGGAGGCGGTGGCGGCGGTGGCGGCGACAGAGAGGAGCAGCAGCAGCGAAGAAGGAGAAGCGAACACAGTGAATGGGGCAAGGGCGGGTGGGCAGACGAGAGAAGAGAGCAAATGTCACT
>KZ067902.1:35619-52337 GCA_002091845.1 Anopheles cracens
CAGTGATTTGGAGTATTGGGTCGTTCCGAGCTATCTGTTTACTTCCGCGAATGATAATGATTCTTTTCGATAAGTTACATCTTGTCACGATTCGACTCCTGGTCTTTTGTTTAGTTGTAATCGCAGCATCTTTTCCCAACTTCTTTTGGGCTTAACAACGGCAACGCATTTTTGATTTTGATATAAACGACCAACGTGACGTTAACATGAAAGCAATAAGCACAAAAAATCTGATAAAACTTCTTAGTGACATACGTTTATTGTTGACTGCATTAATTTGTCTATGTCCTGGCGAAACAAACCTAGTTTGATGAATCTGAATCTTTAAGCTACTATTATAGTTTATTATAGGTCTATGTATAGGGCAGAGATATCTGTAGCATTTGTTATGTGTACGGGAGAGACTAGAAATCTCTCAGCTCTCATCTATCTTGGTTCAAACTTCAGCCAATAATCTTCCGGCGTGATAATGATCCCAGTAACTCGCTTGCTCAAGTCCGGCAACCGTGCGCCAGGCAGTTGTCGAAGATTAAAGTTCTGCATCAGTGCCGCCAGCGTCAGGAACATGATGTTCCGCGCGAACGTTTCACCCGCGCACAGCCGCTTGCCGGCACCGAAGGGGAGCGAAATGTCCTTCGCCAGGCACAGCTTGCCGTTCGTGTCGAGGAACCGCTCCGGTCGGAAGCACTCCGGGTCGCCCCAGTACTCCTTCTGGTTGTGCACCGCATCGAGCCCGATCAGCACCAGCGTGTCCTTCGGAAGCTCGTAGCCGCGCAGGCTCGTATCATCCTGTACCCGATGGGCAATACCGGACGGGACCAGCGTATCGATGCGCATTCCTTCGCGCAGCGTTGCTTCCGTGTACGCCAGCTGGGGACGATCGTCCAGCGTCGGTAGACGGCCGTGCCCGACAACCTCGTCGATCTCACGCTGCATCCGCCGGACGGCATCCGGATTGTGCAGAAGGCGCTCCATCAGCAGCGCCATCTGTGTCGTAGCGCCCGAGATGGCAGGGAAGAAGAAATCCACCAGCCCGAGGATCAATTGATCTTCTGAAAATGGAAAGACGAAAGACATACGTTCACCATACCGCGGACCGATGTTTGCAGCACGGACGTTAGATCCTTACGCTGGAAGGTAAAGTCGGGATCCTGGGGAGTACACTTCACCATCTCGCGGAAGTAGAGATCCAAAAAGCAGCGCACGTGGTTTTCATCGAAGGTACGCTGGTACTTCTCGATGATGGTTTCGATGAAACCGTTCACGTTGAGGCTGGCTTGGCGGATCACGTTGTATTTCTTCGAGAACGGATAGACGTACCGCAGCCAGGGCAAGAAGCTGAGAATGGTACCATAGTCATCTCCGTTTCTTTGAAAGATCATGGCATTGGCGCCGGTTCTGCGAATCAGGGATGGAACGAATGCATATAATCAATGAAACAGAAATTATGAACTGGTATGTGAGGTCCAGCACTTGTTGTGTCACATGAAGCCTTCGATATGCCATGTGCGACGTACTTTAGCACAGCAAATGTTTAAGATTTTAGTTATTTGAACCATAACTGATGAAAAGAGCTTGATCATTTGTGAGTATGATGAGTGTGTTCCAGCGACTAAATAATATTTGGGTTTAACTATGCCCCAGAGACAAGTAAACGATTTTTAGCAGAACTCAGAAGCAGAAGCAGACTAAAACGAAATTTACTTGATCATATTCATAGGCCGTTAAAACATAATGCGAATGTTTGCGGAATATTGATTGGCAGGACGAGACCACTTGATTTAATAGCTACATCCTCTCTACGCTGGTCACTAAACTGATAAACTGGTCTCTGATAGAATGGACGAGTGACATCGATACGCACTACGGAACAATAGCCATTGAGGATATTTTCGTCCAGAGACTGTGTCAAATCTCTACAAACAAGATGGAATCACCCATCAGAGATAAGTTAAATAGGTCGGTCGGACAGCTTGAAGAATGCCCAAGAAAGATGTCAAAGCTCAATCGGACCCAATTCCAGGCCCACATCAACACTGTCAGACAGTGTATGACGCTGGACCAGATAACGAATCGGACGAAATTAGAACCAGTTCGGTAAGGAATAACAAAGCCGGAAGGTCACACACCCCGCAAGCTGTTATACTATGTCACCGTAAAAGTCTTCACTTGCCGTCACCGCAACTGGCATGCTGTGGGCTACATATCACACAAAGCTCGCACGGACGCCACATGCCTGAGTCACTGGGACACTGCACATCACTCTCCAGCTAGGCACAGTTTTCGTGAAATAATTCGATCCGCACTCACTCGTACAACACGCCCGTCTCTTCGCGGCACAACCGCTCGCCGGAAAGTATCTGCAGGAACGCGTTGGCGAAGCAGCTGAAGAACACGTTCGGACACTTGGCGAACCCGTCGGCGCGCACGATCGCTTTCTCGTGCTCGTGCTTCGCGCCGTACTTGAGCAGATCGACCAGCCCGAGCAGCTCACTGTTCACTTCCGCCTCGTGCTGCGCGAACCGCCGCCCGAATCCGTAGTCGCGCAGGTAGCGCAGTATGAACCAGCGCTGCTCCTTCCAGCTCGGCCCGTCCGTGAAGAAGATCCCGCGGAGTTTGAAGCCCTTGTCGCGCATCCGCGCCAGATACAGATCCGGCCGGCCGTCGAACTCCTTCCGGTTGAGGACCTCCCGGGCGACGGCCAGATCGTTCACCACGACCGTCGGGTAGTCCTTGAGCCAGAGGCCCAGGATTTTGGTGCGATAGAAGTCGCCCAGCGCGGTCGCGGCCTTATGCAGATGGTAGTAGTTGATGAGCAGCAGCAGCCCGTAGCCGCCGAGCACCGGCACGCTGCCGGGCGGTCCGGGCGGGAAGTTTTTGCCTGGGCGACTGTACAGTGGCCGCAGCAGCCGGTAGAGCAGCAGCAGTAACACTACGCCCCACAGCACTAGACTGGTGGCGGCGAACATCTTGTCGGTAACTGGACCGGTTCGTGCATTGTTGAGGTGTTTTTATAAGAGATAACCGGCTCCGGGTACATGTGTGTGTATGTGTGTGTGTCCGTCCGGCGATAGGAGATGTTCCGCAGGCGGGATGGTTGGAAAAGCCCTCTCGACAGCGAGCATGGGCAGCTACTCATCACTGCAGTTGCTTTCCTTCCTTCCTTCCTTCCTTCCTTCCTTCCTTCCTTCCTTCTTCCCTCACCGCCCGTTTCAGTAATCAAATGACGAACCAGCTTACGTTCGTCTGATAGCGTTTAACAAGATGTTTTTTTAGTGCCTAACCTAACCTATTTGTCCGAAGAAGGGTCACTTTGCGTGCGGCCAGCACGGGGCTTTATTTGTTCGTTTCGATGCCCGAAAAAAACAGCGTGAGAGACTTCGCATTAAAAGTTGTTTTTTCGCGAAGCCTACAAACCGTAAACATGCAATAAACTATTATCAGCAGCGAATTTTTAAGTGCAACAGGAACAGAAGACGCAACAGTCGAATTTCCGCGACTGCCGTGACTTGCATTTGTCTTTAAGTTGGCATTGGTTGAATGTTGAATTAAAATTGCGTATGCAAAGTTGCGAGCTAATAATAAGGTTTAAGAGTGGTTGATCGACTGGCGGTGTATACATGCGCCCGGCAGTAATTAGCGGAGTGGTACCCTAGTAACTATTACTCGGTTCAACTTGATTTCGCTATCGGCATGATATCGGTGGCAATAGTAAAAGAAACGGTTTGAGACAACGCCGACACTGTGTAAATAGTGATACACTGATTATATTTGCACTGTTCGAGTATTTGTTCTTAATAACTATTCGCATTGTGCAAAACGCGCACACAAACACCACACGGAGACTGTTCCCGTCGGCGGACACGTTGCTTAATGAGCTATTGAGCAGCTAATTTGCCTTGAACATTGCATACTTTTGAGCGTGAAAGTAATATTAGCCTGAAAGTATGCAAACCGCAAGACAAACGGGCTGCTCAGCGGCTCACCTCTCAAGCACCGTTTGCCGCTATCGATGGGGATGTTAAATAAAACCTTACTTCTAGGTAAAAACACACCAAATAAGCTCTCGCACATCGCAAACGGTTAACGGGCGGTAAACTTAATCCTAAAATCAGGCGCCGTGCGAATGACACCGGTCAGATGAAGGGCCGGATCGGGCGTGTGCTCCATCGTGAAGGTAAACTGCTGCACCAGCGTCGTCACCGTGAGGAAGAGCGCGTTGCGGGCGAAAGTTTCCCCGGCGCAAACGCGTTTGCCCGCGCCGAACGGAATGGAGCGATCCAGTTCGGGCGACAGTTTGCCTTCCGCGCTGAGGAACCGCTCCGGGCGGAACGTGTGCGGCGCGGGGAACACGTCCTCCTGGTGGTTCGCGTAGTCCAGCCCGTTGATGAGGAGCGTACCCTTGGGGATTTGAAAACCGGCTAGCTGCGTGTCGACGGTGGCCACGTGCGGGATGCCGGACGGGACGAGCGTATCGATGCGGAGTGCCTCGCGCAGCACCGCCTCACAGTACGGGAGCTGGGTGCGATCGTCCAGCAGGGGGAGACGCGATTGCCCGACGTGCCGGTCGAGCTCGGCGTACATTTGCTCCACCACCGGCGGGTGGGTGACGAGCCGTTGGAGGATCAGTCCGAGTTTGGCCGGTACGGCGGAGAAGGCTGGGACAAGGAAATCGGCACATCCGATAATGAGTTGATCGTCTGGAAGTAGGAGAGAGAAGTTTGTAGTATAGGAAACTCTTTCGCCGATGGTCACTTAAACTTACACTCAAACCCAAATGCATCGCCGCCACTCGTTTGCTTGCTACCATTGCGGCGAATCTCCCGGATGTACGCATCAATAAAGCACCGGATGTCATCCTCGTTGTACGTTTGCTCACACTTTTCCACCAGCGACCGGATCACACCGTTCGCTTTCTGGTTCACGTCGCGCAGCACCTTGTACCGGCTGAAGCCGGGCAGCAGATGTCGAATCCACGGGACGTAGCTCAGCGCCAACCCATAGTCGTCGCCTTGGCGATGAAAAGCAAGCGAACATTTTCCAACACTGTTTGTTCGCAGGGCATCAATAGAGCAACCCGAATACGTGTGAACGCATTAGTAGGCGATGCAAAGTATGATACACACAACCACACCCAAACACAATGTACTCACTCGAACAGAACCGCTTGATCTTCCCGTTCCAGCCGAGTTGCGGTCAGCATCCGTAGCAACACGTTGGAAAACAGAGCGAAAAACACTTGCGGACAGAGCGCGTATCCGGTTGTGGCGTCCACGACCGCCCGTTCGTGGTCGTGCTGCGGTCCGTCCTTGAGCAGCGCAATCAGCTCCACCAGCCCGGCCTGCAGATCCTGCTCCACGGCGTCGTTCCGCCGGCCGAAGCCGTACTCGTGGAGCGTTTTGAGGAAAAACTTACGCTGCTCGCGCCAACTGTCGCCATCGGTAAAGAAGATCCCTGCGAGTGCAATCGGATCGAGCATCGTTACCGGAACTGCAGGTTACAGGTCGCCACAATCTTACCTCTCCTTGCGTAGCGCTCGTCACGCAGCCGCGCCAGAAACAGATCCGGACGACCGTCGAACTCGCTGCGCTGCAACACCTCGCGCACGGTTTCGTGATCGTTCACAATGACCGCCGGAAGTGGGCCCAAATGTAGCCCGACCAGTTTGCTGCGGTACCGCTCGCTCAACCTGGCCGCGGCCCGGTGCAGATGGTCGTAGTCGAGGGCCAGCAGAAACGTGTAGCTTCCGAGCAGTGGAACCCGCGGAGGTCCCGGCGGGAAGTGTTCCGATGGCCGGTGCAGAGCGTATCTTATCGCGTACGAAACGATCAGCACGACGAGGGCCGCTAAAATTAAATCCTCCATCGATGATATCATGATGGACGTTCGATTAGGATCGCTCCAACGGGGGTGTGCGCGACGGTAATTAGAGGACGGGTGTGTGTTTGCACGCTATTCTCCAAAGCCAAATATCTTCAAACCCAACGCGTCACCGAGAGTGGTATCTTCCGAATGCGACTAAAGTTCACGAGCGACTGAAGTGAAGTCCGGCACGGAACCACCGTAGGGTTTGGTGTGGCCGTTTCGAGATCAGCGCGCTTGATGATGTACGTCGTGGTTTTTTTTGTTTTGTTTTCGTTTTCTCGTTCGCGTACATGTATGGGTGTCTCCAAAAGTGAACCAGATGGCTGGTGGCCCCCGCTTAGATATTATGCGTTTCCGCGCACCGCAAGATGGAGGAGTCAACCGGCGGGGACGAGACGTGGCTTTGTGTTCGCGTCGGTTTTCGTGGTGGTGAAGCGCGTATTTTTAGAAGGCGCAATACACAACACCACCACTCCGCTCCACAAGGCGCAATAGGAAGAACCTGGGACAACCGGAGCACGGAACGATTCTCCAGATCCAGCGGTTCCCAAGGGTCCGGAAATGTTGTCCTAACATACTGATTTGTATCTTGCCGGGGTCTTGCTGGTTCTTTCTTTGTTTTTCATTTGCTTTGATTTTCTATAATGCTAGACTTTATAAAAAACGACAGTCGTGGAAGAATGGTTCTCAGAAATAAGAATAGAAATGTCTAAACATCAAATCCATCAAATCCAAAATTTATTCTACACATCGATATGATTGAAATCATCAAAGTTTTAAAGTAAGGTTATTCAAGTTGTTCAGAATACTTACGTTGCAGATAGATCCGTCAGTTCAACCTAAATCAGGGGTTATATTGAACCAGCTGACCAACCAGATGATTCTATCAAGATTGAACAAATGCTGTTGTATAGACGATCAGTTTATAATTTGGATTTGCCAATATGTCCTATATGTGTTATAGCAATGTAGCTAGGAACCCAGAGGGATTGAAAACTGTGTGGTTAAACTTTATCACAATGACAATTTATATCAATTATATCCAAGTTATTGGAAGCCACTATCGTTGCAAAAGGTTTTCATACAATGTGTAACCTATGAAACGTGTATGCCACCTTTATCCACTGATTCTTACCGTCCCTTGCAGTTGGGAACCACTGTGGTACGGCGGCATTTCAGGAGATATAAATTGAGATACGCAAAAAAATCTTCTCCGAAGGGGAATGGAAGTCTATTTCCCCTTCCCGTACATCAGGTCGCGCGCTGGCCACAAAGACGACGGGGCAATGTCGTGGCAGGGCTTTGGCGGTGGTGCTCCGTAATTGCGTAAGTGCACCGTTTCGGAGCAAAGCCAGAGCACAGGCGCGTTGCCATGGCGACGGCGTTTAAATGCGTTTCGGAAGCGACCCATAATCTTATTGCCGTGTTGGTTTCCTGCTCACCCTTCGTTGGCTTCACGTGTGCCCGTACGGAAGAAAAGGGTCGTATCTGTCGCGTGTGTCGTCGTCGTACAGGGAGAGTCGAGTAGTGCGTGTCGTCTAAATCGTTCTCAACACGGCCAGATGAACAGATTCCATGGCAAAACCACAGTCAGCTGTGCACGCACGCTTGCTCATCGGCGAGGCAGGTTTTTGTAGTCTTCGAGAACCGAACCGAAGGCAACCGATACTGACCGGAATATTCGAAATCAAAGCAAACAAAGAACTCAAACATTGGCGGCGCAATAGTGGGCGAAGGTGACGCTTGAAGCGTCCAAAAGGGACCGCTCATCGACGACTCGACGACCGGCTGTTGTGTGGTATGTTTTATTTACATTTTGATGGCATAATTATTATTTCTAGAGACACCAATAAGTGGCCAGATAGTGTATGAAGGGCACGCATAGAAACAAATCGTGTGAAGGAATTTGTATATCAAGAATATGCCAACGAAATACTCCAAATTACGATTCATCCATGATTTATTCCAAGTACAACGGAATTGTTAATCGTAAATGCGTACTTGAATTTGCAATTAAAATTGTTTATTCCGTCTGCCACCGAACCACCGTCAATGGCATTTTTTTGCACATAATTTGCACCACGTACCGAGAGCTCTCCCCATCCGTTTTGCTCCATTTTAGTGTAGCAAAAACCAACAACACGCTGACCGCAGCAGGCGTTTTATGGCTCATAGCATACGCTGATTGTCACTGGTGACCTTCTGGTTAACGTTGTGCCTCTCTGGCCGAAACAATAAATCCGAGTAGTCAAACATGTTTGTATGATCATACACACACACACGCGCGCGGAGGAATCAAAATAATTGCCGCGTCTTATACCATCTGGTTCGAATTGCGATTAACGAGTGCGTTTCTATTCCAAATTTACGACCGGGATGAACCCCCGGCGAACCCCAATGGTTGCTTTGATAAGTAATCTGGAGCATAGTAAAAACTCATAGTATCAGCTCATGTTTTTTTGTCTAATCGTTTCGTTTTGTCTTATCGCAGCCGGCGGCGACATCCTAATTCCGGGAGCTGTATTCACGCCCGTCCTGCGATGGATGCTGCAACCGCGCTGATGGTGGAGCGCGCGACGGAGGCGATACGATGCTGTAAGGTGCCACGGCTGCTCACCAGCATTGAGGAGGGTCCGCTGGAACGGGCCAGCTTCGAGCAGTTCCTGCACGTGCTGGATGCAACGCTACCGCTGGTGTTTGACCTGCTCGCTCGGCACGGCACGGAACTGACCGGGTACGACGCGTTCAACGCGGACGATAACGTCCAGTTCAAAGTGGGGCTGGCGCTTGTGATAGCCGAGCAGTACGACGGAGATGGAGATGCGGACGACCTCGGTGGGGAGTATCGCACCGGTAGCGGTGCGTTGCGGAAACGCATCGCGCAATTCTACGGCCACGAACTGGAGCGTCTGCTGACTGACAGGGGCAGCGATCGGGTCTGGCGTCACTTGTACGATCACTATCGGCGCGTCCTGTCGCCGGACGAGTGGAAGCACCACCCGGCCGATGTGGTCGGGTTCGTGCGGCTCGTGGAGTTCCTGTACGGTCCGTACCCACCGACCGCCAATGTGCCGCCCGTGCTGGACGATGACGCAGCGGCATACATACTGGCCGTGGGCATCACGTTGGTCGAGTTTTTCGAGCCCGCCTATCGCCAGCTGGGGCTGCGGTTGTTCTGCACCCTGCTCGGACCCCGCCATCGGCCCGTCATGCGCCGGACGAACGTTCACCGCGTGGTGTACAGCAACGTGATCAAGCTAACCGGCACACACAACCAGGAGCCATTTCTGGAGACGCTCTGGAGGTGCATTTTTCTGTACGTCGAGCTGGAGGAGGCCAGCCGCGAAGACTTCACCCAGTGGAGCACGGTCGACGACATTATGGAGACGCTGCTGACAGGGCTCATGTTCGAATCGAAGCTCAGCACATCCGCCATCCTTCTGCTGTACCTGGTGAAGCTGCTCGCGCTCGATCTGCCCAACTACATCATCGACGCGCTGGACGATATTCAATCGATCGACCGGAAATGTCACCTGTACGAGCCGGTCTGCGAGCAGCTGCGGCAGGATTGTCTTGCGGCGGGGGGCTTCCACAACCGGCGGCACTATCGCTGGCTGCAACGGATCATCGAGATGCTCCCGCACGAGGCTGTTAAATGTCAGGGTGCGGCGCGGGACAACGGGCGTTACTGTCATGTACGTGGAGTGCGCACGGTGGCGGAGGCGGCGACGGTGTGATCCATTATTAATGGCCGTTTCCTCTTCTCGTCGCACAGGGCGTCAATCTACTCTTCATACTGGTCACGTTCCCGGTCGAACCGGAAGCGGTGCGTGCCCATGTAGGGATGCAGACGAATCTGGTCGAGTTTATCAACGTGTTCAAGCAGTACGAGCAGCGACAAAGTGCGGTGGCAGCGGCGCGCACGAGTGCAACGAGCGACTTCGTCTACAACACCAAGGCGCTGGTGTCGGTCAGCAAGAGCATGCTGGTTTTTCTTACCGAGCGCGCCTCGCTCTTCTTTCCGGCGCACCCCCGTATGGCGGCCCTCGGTCGCCAGCTCGCCAACGACTATGCGGACTGCGATTCCATCATGTACAACTGCATGCAGAGTTTGATCGAGAAGCTGCGATAAAACCGTCGGTGTGCCGGTGTTTGTTGTAAGTAGAAATTATAACGTAAGAGTTCGAAAGTTGTAAGGATAAATTTAAAGCATTAAAAGTTCGCTCCCGTCGTGAATGTTTACAATCCGAAAGGTAGATTATTGCGCTTGCACGTTCTGACGGTTTTGTTAGGGAATTGAGTGCACATCCCTTCTTGTGTTACTTAATCTTGAGATGAAACAAACACACGAAAGGAACAACGCTTGAGTAACTGGTTCGCTAGAAATAACTTTTTTTTCTTACTACTGATAGCATTATCGATACTCTCGTTTGTAGATTGTCCTTTTTTGTCTTTTGCAGCTCACTACTAGCGATTGATTTTCTACTTTGGTTTCTGTTTGTTTCTCAGATTGTAACTCTTATTCGGTTATTTCGATGAACTACAGGTTTCTTATTTCTCATTACGATCATACTCGATTTTGATCTAATTCAATCCGATTCCTTTTGACGATTAGATTAAAATTCAAAATAACTCACAAATATGGGGAATAGGGAACTCGATTAGTTGGTCTGCACTAGAATCATTCATGTTGTTTATTGTATTGACAAACTTTCAGTCTATACTGAGGAGCCTTTGAAAAGCTAGAAAAGTTTTAGTTGTCGTTTCATTTCTATTTTTCCGGTTATTGGAATTGCTGTACTATAATATTTGATACTTATGCGTAAAACAACGAATTCGCTACTTTATCAATGCAATTAAGTGAATGTGGTAGTTATATCGATGTAACCGTCCATTTGAATGATAGAAATTGATGTTCAGGCTGTGCTCTGGGATCATGATACATCATACAATTTGTATTATACCGTTTTTTCATTTTTCAGAGGAAAATGCGCGGCAAAGCCTCTCGCAGTCCTCTCGCATTTTTGACAGTTGTTTGTGAGTTATATCGATGTAACCGTCCATTTGAATGATAGAAATTGATGTTCAGGCTGTGCTCTGGGATCATGATACATCATACAATTTGTATTATACCGTTTTTTCATTTTTCAGAGGAAAATGCGCGGCAAAGCCTCTCGCAGTCCTCTCGCATTTTTGACAGTTGTTTGTGAGCATTTGCTCAGACTTGCTCAGGATTTATTTTCGGTCAGGTGTACTGTGGGAAATGAGAATCGAATCGGACAAAATTGAGCCCTGCTTACCAACGGCGAGAAATCGTCTTGTTCCAGTTTTCTGAGTATTTCTTGCATTTCTAAAAAGAGTGTGAAAAAAACTAAAATGTTTTTTTCGTAATTATTAAATTTTGCAGATATTTCGTATGAGCAGTTTATAAACGAGAGGGTTTTTAAGATGAAGAAATCCAACACGTTGATCAAATAATGGTGGTATAACATGTTGCGGAAGTCAGTTAACTTCACGTATTGTGTTATACCACTATCGAAATGCCAGCAATTCCTTTTTGAAAGTGTGTTTTTTTTTAAATCGTATTGAAAATTTCGGATTTTAATCTAAGAAATTGTAGATTTTGTTCTTCTACGCATTATAGAAATATATATTGGATTTAAGTTATACAAAGCACTTAAAAAAGGAAAAAGTTTCGAGGACTAAATATGTGTTTTGATGTTCGACTGATGTTCGAAATAAATTGACCGCTTTTTAATGAGTAAAATCAAGAAAACGGAGAAAAGCAGAGAGCTGCGGTAAACAGATTCGGAAACAAGAATAATTATTTCATTTTTTACTTCAAAGGTTGAGCTAAAAAGAATTACGCATTGAAAAGTTATTCAAGATTGAAGTCGCTGGTTACCCGGGTAACCCGGTTGTCAGGAATGTATTGTGTTTTTGGTTAACAGCGACAGGGTTAACAGATTTGACTGCTGCTAAGAACAATAACAAGAGCAGCTGTCAAATGCATTGACTTTGGCTACGTGTATGTATTTGACAGTTGCACACAAACAAGAAACAACAAGAACAAGAAGAAGAGTTGATGTCGTGTTCGAAAACGCCGCCGCAAAGAGGATTGGAGCAACACACGAAATCACCAAGCGAAAATTTCGTTGCAAAGTGCGGCAACCATAGCTAATATCCCCCACACAGGATCTCAGCACAGATGGGCATGATGGACAGCCTCGGCCTCAGCGGACTCGCTGGTGGCGTCCAGCGGATGGACAAGCGACAGGTGAGTTGGCCCCGGACGGCTGCTCCGTTCGTCCTGTGGTCAGGCTTTACCGTGTTGTTCCCGCTCCATTGCAGTTCCTGTTTCAAATGCTTAGCTTCGGCATGATCGTGTCGTCCGCGCTCATGATCTGGAAGGGTCTGATGGTGGTGACCGGCAGCGAGTCGCCGATTGTGGTCGTACTGAGCGGTAGCATGGAGCCGGCTTTCCACCGTGGCGATCTGCTGTTCCTCACCAACCAGGACGAACCGGTGCGCGTCGGCGAGATTGTGGTGTTCAAAATCGAAGGCCGTGACATTCCGATCGTCCATCGGGTGATTAAGCTGCACGAGAAGTATGCGCCGCCCGTTCCCGGTCGGACCAGTAGATCGCTCTGAACAACCGTGTGCTTGTGTTTTTCCTCTTGCAGAAACAACGGCACGGTGAAATTCCTCACGAAGGGTGACAACAACTCGGTCGACGACCGGGGTCTGTACGCGCCGGGCCAGCTGTGGCTGACGAAGAAAGACATTGTCGGCCGGGCCAGAGGGTTCCTGCCGTACGTGGGCATGATAACGATCTACATGAACGAGTATCCGAAGCTGAAGTACGGCATCCTGGGCCTGCTGGCGTTATACGTACTGGTGCATAGAGAATAGGCAAACACTCTTTAACGTACTTCCTTTGAGGCAGTTGCCCCGACGGGCCACCCCCGTAACTACCGGCGGCGGGCTTGTCCTGGTTCGGGGCTCTCACTCTCTCTCTCCCTCCTTTCCTGTCCTGTTCTGTTGTGTTAAATCGTTCCAATTGGTCGCTCTAAACCTACGTGGAAATTTGGCGCGTACCGGAACCAGCGTTTGAAGAAAGCAGTCATCTTGAGTTTGGTATCTCGCACGAAACAGGTGGACAAATAAAGTAACGAAAGGTAACTTAAAGCGTTTGAAGAAAGCAGTCATCTTGAGTTTGGTATCTCGCACGAAACAGGTGGACAAATAAAGTAACGAAAGGTAACTTAAGAAACAGACCTGCCTCGTTCCTTTGCTGCGATGTCGCTAGTTGTCGACACCGAACGCGTGGGGGCGCTAGTGTCACCCAGGAGAAAACGATTGTAGCGTCCAGCGCTTGTTTGCAGTTATTGAGCTGTTTTTTAAATGATCTAACAGTTAATATTTCGGACTAGAAGATTGCTGATGAGAGAAAAAAAGAACACGCTGCTCTTTCATTCATTCTTGCACTTTTTTTTAGTGAGCATTTGCTCAGACTTGCTCAGGATTTATTTTCGGTCAGGTGTACTGTGGGAAATGAGAATCGAATCGGACAAAATTGAGCCCTGCTTACCAACGGCGAGAAATCGTCTTGTTCCAGTTTTCTGAGTATTTCTTGCATTTCTAAAAAGAGTGTGAAAAAAACTAAAATGTTTTTTTCGTAATTATTAAATTTTGCAGATATTTCGTATGAGCAGTTTATAAACGAGAGGGTTTTTAAGATGAAGAAATCCAACACGTTGATCAAATAATGGTGGTATAACATGTTGCGGAAGTCAGTTAACTTCACGTATTGTGTTATACCACTATCGAAATGCCAGCAATTCCTTTTTGAAAGTGTGTTTTTTTTTAAATCGTATTGAAAATTTCGGATTTTAATCTAAGAAATTGTAGATTTTGTTCTTCTACGCATTATAGAAATATATATTGGATTTAAGTTATACAAAGCACTTAAAAAAGGAAAAAGTTTCGAGGACTAAATATGTGTTTTGATGTTCGACTGATGTTCGAAATAAATTGACCGCTTTTTAATGAGTAAAATCAAGAAAACGGAGAAAAGCAGAGAGCTGCGGTAAACAGATTCGGAAACAAGAATAATTATTTCATTTTTTACTTCAAAGGTTGAGCTAAAAAGAATTACGCATTGAAAAGTTATTCAAGATTGAAGTCGCTGGTTACCCGGGTAACCCGGTTGTCAGGAATGTATTGTGTTTTTGGTTAACAGCGACAGGGTTAACAGATTTGACTGCTGCTAAGAACAATAACAAGAGCAGCTGTCAAATGCATTGACTTTGGCTACGTGTATGTATTTGACAGTTGCACACAAACAAGAAACAACAAGAACAAGAAGAAGAGTTGATGTCGTGTTCGAAAACGCCGCCGCAAAGAGGATTGGAGCAACACACGAAATCACCAAGCGAAAATTTCGTTGCAAAGTGCGGCAACCATAGCTAATATCCCCCACACAGGATCTCAGCACAGATGGGCATGATGGACAGCCTCGGCCTCAGCGGACTCGCTGGTGGCGTCCAGCGGATGGACAAGCGACAGGTGAGTTGGCCCCGGACGGCTGCTCCGTTCGTCCTGTGGTCAGGCTTTACCGTGTTGTTCCCGCTCCATTGCAGTTCCTGTTTCAAATGCTTAGCTTCGGCATGATCGTGTCGTCCGCGCTCATGATCTGGAAGGGTCTGATGGTGGTGACCGGCAGCGAGTCGCCGATTGTGGTCGTACTGAGCGGTAGCATGGAGCCGGCTTTCCACCGTGGCGATCTGCTGTTCCTCACCAACCAGGACGAACCGGTGCGCGTCGGCGAGATTGTGGTGTTCAAAATCGAAGGCCGTGACATTCCGATCGTCCATCGGGTGATTAAGCTGCACGAGAAGTATGCGCCGCCCGTTCCCGGCCGGACCAGTAGATCGCTCTGAACAACCGTGTGCTTGTGTTTTTCCTCTTGCAGAAACAACGGCACGGTGAAATTCCTCACGAAGGGTGACAACAACTCGGTCGACGACCGGGGTCTGTACGCGCCGGGCCAGCTGTGGCTGACGAAGAAAGACATTGTCGGCCGGGCCAGAGGGTTCCTGCCGTACGTGGGCATGATAACGATCTACATGAACGAGTATCCGAAGCTGAAGTACGGCATCCTGGGCCTGCTGGCGTTATACGTACTGGTGCATAGAGAATAGGCAAACACTCTTTAACGTACTTCCTTTGAGGCAGTTGCCCCGACGGGCCACCCCCGTAACCTTTTTTTTATTTTCCTCTTCGTTCTTTGCGCGGGCTTGCCATACATGCGTCGACCCCGTTTTGATCATTTTCCCCAGCGTGTGTTGTATGAAATAGTGTTCAGCGCTCCTCGCTTTTTCTCTAATCGATACTGCCGATCAAAACGATTCCTTTTCACCTTGGTGATGGTGAGTGATATTTTTTTGTATATTGCGAATGTGTAGGTAAATTTTGTGTTAGCGTTTTCCATTTCTCATGTTAGTTCTTTCTTTTTCCATTCGTACATACACCCTAACCCGCTGATCAAATTGTTTGAAATGTACCGTTTAGTTTAGCAGCTTTCATTGACTGTCAACGTTCCCTGTTTTGTGTCGCTCTACACCAGCTCTTTCGAAAGTGTTCAATCGAAGTAGGGAAAAGCAATCGTAAACATGAAGAAAGTTGGACAGATTGAAGGATCATTTTCCAACGAGATTGTGGTGTTAAAGCTTCTTACAAGAACGGAAGTGTATTGGATTTGATCAGTGACTTGCCACCTGTCTCCGAAAGGACAAGAAACGAAAAACACATATGTAAATATACAAACATTAACCTTACCATATACCTCTTTTGTCTGCCTACGGGACGATAAAAATAAAGTTCCGCTTTCGTTTCGTTCAGTGTTCGCAGTTTTGCTCAAGTGTTTTTTGTTCTCCATTCCGTTTATTTCTCCGTTACACTTTCTCAGCGCGTGTTAGTGTGTGTTGTTGCCGCTCATGTTTCTTCATGCTGCTTCATGTTGTCGCTTAAGCCTACGAGTTTCTATAAGATTAGAATCACATTTATCTTATATGTTTAGTTGTGTTTTTTATCGTTTCTTCCTCATTAGTTGTTTTTTTCTGTTTTTTTTCCGTTTCGCGTGCTGTTTCTTCTTCCTCTTCGTCTTCTTCTACAACACCACTTGTTAGCAATATTTATTTCTCGCATGCGTATGTTAGCGCTCGCGCTCGCGCTCCCTCTGCTGCGCTTAGTTCGCGCTAAATGTTTACATCGAAAGCGATCGCCTAAAATATATAACTCCCCCGTGTCGTCTCTCTGTCGCAGATGCGCTTCTCTATGTACAACTTATCCCAACCCCACATGCGGTGGCCTGGAGGAATATCGGCAGCATTTGAGGGCAGCATGGACAGCTCTGCCCCCTTGTCGCGCGTCGTGTTACAATGCAATATGGCGTCACTAGCTAGGGTTTGCGGGATTGTATGTTAATAACTTACGGAATGGGGGGGCTTTGTTGGCGCGAAAAGTAACTAAATCCTGATGAATCATTCGAACCGCGTGATGAATTTGGCAATCACTCTTCTTGCTAGCATTCCTTCCTCTCTTTCAACCACACGTTCACACACACACTCACTCGCGTAAGTTAAACCGAGATAGAAACAAACTATAGTTTCCCAAGTGGGAGAGCCCTCAAAATATATGCGCTTTCTTCGCTTTCGAAAAAAGGTCCTCTAATGATATGATACGTACACGCAGGTCGTGGTTGTGATGAGAGTGCTGATGATGGTGATGGCCACCCTGGGCGGGATGGTGCGCCTTCACGTTGAGGGATGTTTGCCGCGCCAGGGCCACAG
>KZ067902.1:53433-71540 GCA_002091845.1 Anopheles cracens
AGCGTGCCCGACGACCCGGGCCTGCCCGGACCGTTCGAGGCCGACCGGGCAAGCTTGGCCGGCTGCGTGACGCTGTTCCGGCGGCTTCCAGCACCGTCGTGGTGCAAACCCTGGCTCGACGAGCCGTGCCGCTTGAGCGAGTGGAGGTTCGACGCCGACCCGGACTGATGCCGGCTCAGGTTGGTCGCGCTGGAGCGCTTCTTCTCGGCGAAACTGTTCCGTTTCCCGCTCGCACCACCGTGCGACTGCGGTTTGCTGCCGCTGCCGCCGCTGCTGAGGTTCGTGGTGCTGGAGCGGATGAGACACTCGGTGCTGTCGCCACCGAACGCGCCCCGGAACGCGTTCGCCGCGCTGTTGTGGACGCTGGAGCGTCGCTGGCGCTGCTCGCGGTTCGCACTGCTCGAGCCGGCCGCTAGGTTGGACGTACTGCCCCGCGAACCGCCCAGCACGCCCGGCTGGGTGGTGCTCTTCGCGAGCGGATTGTGCAGGCGCGTCCCACTCGCACTGCGATTGATGCGGAACGTGGCCGTGTTGATCGGTGGCACAACCGCCGGCTGCTGCTCCGGACCGTCCTCGCCGGCGTGCCCGAACGTGA
Organism: Anopheles cracens; assembly: GCA_002091845.1. Lineage (NCBI taxonomy): Eukaryota > Metazoa > Arthropoda > Insecta > Diptera > Culicidae > Anopheles > Anopheles cracens. The sequence goes on from KZ067902.1 coordinate 54,029, forward strand.
CGTTCTCGTACGTGTGCGACTCATCGGCCAGCTCCTCCCCCGGTACGCCGTGCCGTGGGTTGAGCGTTTCGTAGTTCGGCTCCGACAGCGGGTTGCTGCCGATGATGGGCAGCTTCTCCTCCGCCAGCGGCACCGGCTGCCGGACGAGCAGGGCCGACCGTTTGCGGGCGGGCGGGTGCTGCTCGTCCGCTCCGCCCGGCCCACCCGGTCCCACGCGCTTGCGATCCGTGAGCGGGCGGTTCTTGCGCTTGGCCCCGCCGCTCGCCGCCGGGCCCGCCACCACGTGCGTTTTCACGCCGGACACCGCCGCCGGGTCGGTTTTCGACAGCTTCAGGCTAAACTTGAACGGCGGCTTGTACACGACCTGCAGCCGCACCTTCTCGTTCAGGTTGCCGACGGATTTCGTTTTCACGCGCGCCTTCTTCGGGGAGCGGGTGGCCCCCCCGCCCGCCGTCGCCATCGGTACGCCCCCGGCCTGGCCCTGCGTCAGATGGTCCGGCGTGGACTGGCTTTTGCTGAGGAGGGCCGACGCATGGTGCTCGTACGCGGCGCCTCCGGCGGTGGTGGTGGTGGTGGCGGCGGCGGCCGCAGCCGACGGTTGCCCCGCCACGATCGGTGACTCTAGCAGCCACCGGTGCACCTTCCCGAACGTGTTGCTGTGGCTGTGCGCGTCGGACGCGTTCCGGCTCGAGTAGTCGATCACCTCTTTATGCTTCGATTTGGGCTTTTTGTGTTTCTTCTGCTGCTGCTTCGCCGTCGACTCCTTCACCGGCGACTCGTCCGACGGGCCACCGCCGGGCGAGGTGGGCACCGGCCCGCCGCCACCGCTCGATCGTTTCTTCTTCCGCCGGAGCAGCCTCTTCGGGCTGTCGGACGAACCGCCGACGGTGGTGGTCGTCGTCGTCGTGCGGCCGACGTGGCGCTTCACCTGCTTAATGACTATGGTGGCTGGATTGGCGCCACTGCTCGCCGGGCCGCCCGTTCCCGACGCCTGCTGCCGCAGCGCCAGCTCCTTCGAGGTGGACGGTAGCACGGCGGTGGTGGTGGTGGTCGCCCCGTTCACCGTCGCCAGCAGCTGCTTCGGTACGGCCGCTACCGACGGCTGCGGCTGGCCCGGCTTCGCCGCCCCTGGCACCGCCCCTTTGGCGCTGGGTTTCGTCCGCTCGCCGCGTACCTTCTTTTTCAGCGGCACCTTCGTGCGGACGGCCGTGTGCACTATCACGCCGTTGTTGTCCTCCGGCAGGCGCACCGTTTCCGTCGTGGCGCTGTGTATGATGGTGACCGTTTTCAGCTTTAGATTGGTACGCTTGCCCAGCAGTTTCGCGCTCAGAACCTATTGTACGGGGACAGACAGAGAGAGAGAGAGGAAGATGTTATTAATTGACCGAACTAAAGGGCGTACACGTTTTGAATGTTCGAGCGGTTTTGTCCCCCCGGTTTCGCTGCTGGAGGCTACGGCACTAGCAATAGTAATCGAAAGACAACATGAGCCACGATGGCAACGAACGCCATCGCGTGAACGGGAAGGAGACAGGGGATGCCAACGGTGGACAAACAAGCTACTGTTTTCTCACAATATTGCTCGATATCCAGCGGAATGTCCTTCCAGTGGCGCACGTTTCGACGGACTCTCTGTTTTGTGTTGTGGGCGGTTTTTGGACCGTTGTTGTTTGACGGAATCGAAGAGAGTGTTATCATTCGCTCGGTACGGTTAAAATGACTTATCTGTCCGCAATGAGGTCAGCTCCAGGTGGTACATGTTTCAACAACTAAATGAGTTAGTTTCTAAAGCTGTCTTCAGTAGTGAAATAAACATGTTGGAAGTGATTCTATTAAGATTCTCTTCCGAACCTCCGCCATTTTCCAACACATGGTTAGCCTATCATCTTCTCTGCAGAGAAAAACTTGGATTAGTTTTATTTCTAGCTGCATCTCTTTTACATTACTCCACGGTGAAGTTCAATAATGAGGGAACAACCGAATTCTCCAAATTGTGGTGCTCAATACTTCTTATCTAGATGGGTATTTTGAGTATTTTCCTTGGAAAAAAGCTGAGTTGGTCTTATAGTGATATAATAACGAGTTCATTAACTTCTCTCTGTGTGTCCTGACATCCGAGTACGTAGAGTTTAATTTCTCGCCCTAATGGCCGCCATAGGGCGATTCTAACATAATCAGTAGCACAGAATTGAACGCCTCGTACATATCCTTTCTGTTAGAAAACATGATTCTCTTATATCCAATCAGACGTTTAGTCTCTTCAACACCTCCGCTGAGCTCACTGCAGACAGGTAGGACACTGCGGCACAAAATGTCGGTGAGATGCTCCACGCACACCACGGCACCGGCATAACTTACCAGGAGGACAAGAACGGCGGTCACGATCAACGCGACCGTGTACCAGTTGCTGAGGATCCACTTTTTGAAGCTGGCGATGCTCTCCTCGGACAGCAGCAGCTTCCGCAGCGTCGCCAGCGGCCCGGACGGGTCCACCTCGCGGCACTTCTGGGCCACATCGCAGTAGCCGTTGTAGTCGTTGCACGGCGTGCCCGGTTTCGCGTACATGTCCGGCACGTCGTACGGCGGTTCGTTCCAGTCGAACGAGCTCAGGCACGGCTTGTCCTCGCCCGGCTGCTTGCAGCACAGCTCGCACGCCTTGATGGCCGGATCGGCCGGCCCGACCGCGCACTGGCAGCTCTCCAGGCCGTACGCGAGACAGATGGACCCGGTGCACTCGCCCATGTAGCAGACGTACTCCTTGTTGCAGATCGTCTTGTTCGGTTTGTTGACGGAGGACGGGCAGACCGGCATCTGGCCGTCGCAGTACGCCGGATCGCGGCACCCGTTGTCATCGCGGCATTTGTCGCCGAGCTTCAGCGTGCACTCGAGCGTGCAGCACGGCCCTTGCGACGGACTGCACTGGGCCCTGGGGAAGCAGAGAAACAGCGTTAGCAGCATCGCACACACGTCGCCGTGCACTAATACTTACTTCGGTGTCAGCGTGCAAGGTTTCTGATCGAACCGTGGGTGACGCGACATCGGATAGCAGCACGAGTCCTTGCAGTCTTCCTCCCATCCACAGTCGCACTGCTCGCCCGGCTCCACCACACCGTTCCCGCAAATCGCTTCCTGCGGTTCTGTTGTTGTTGTTGTTGCGAAAACAGTTCAGTTGGAAACGAAACAGAGAAAACAAAGGCGGCCACTATTAGCAAACGAACGAGCTGGGGGTTGGCTGCGTAGCAACCCGGCAGCATAGTAACCGAAGCAGCCAGAGGGAAACGGAAGAAGAAGAAAACGCCTTACCGGTAAAGCAACCCTTCGCGCTGCGTGCCTTCGCGTTCAGCACCGGCTCGATGGCTTTCAGCGAGCACGGGCTGAAGCGATTGTTGTTCCGCTTGTCGCCGGACGTTGCCCGTGCGAACATGATGAAGTTGCCGTCCTCTCCGCCGGGTGTACACTGCTCCGGATCGTGCTGGAGGTGAGAGGGATGAAAACCAAAAGAAAGAAGACGGAAGCGAAGCGTAAGTGAGACGGTTGTAGAAAATAAAACGCACCACCACCACCACCATCTCGAGTGAAATATGGCCATTCCGGCTGTAATGGCTGCAATTACGAGGGCAGAAGGAAATTAATCAACCACAATTATGTGCGGCCCTACCACGCTCCGTACGCGCCGGTGTGTGTATGTGTGTGCTTGCCACTGTAGCAGATGGCGCCACCGTACGAGGAGCCCGCGGCGGAAGTCGTTCTGTTTCGCATTGTTTGAGTGGGCGCCCGTGCAGCGGAATGCATTTATAATTATGATTGGCTGGCTGGCTGGCTCGCAAGATTACTGTTGTTGGTGGAAATTGAATTAGAAATTGGCATATTAAATCGCGTAATTTCTACTGTGCATCCGCCCGTGCATGGGAGTTGGCCGTTCTTGTGAGACGTGTAAGGTGGGGGACTTAGCGAGGACATGCGGAACTTATAGTAAATCTAGTTTAGATCAATTTAAGTACTTTGAAACATAGATTATCGAATGAAATAAACTGTATACTAAAATACTAAAAACTTAAGTGACGGCTGAATTTCAATATGTGCCTAACCCCAGTCAGATTGGTATTTTCAAAACAAATTGAATATACTTGTGCGTCTCAGACTGCTATACGTATACTAAACTAAACTAAGTAAACTAAGCAAGAGGCGTATTATTGGAAGATAGTTGATTTTTCAAAGTAGTCAAATGCAAATGATGTTAAAACATTTTAATGCTGAATCGTATGATCTTTCCCATTATGGTTTTGAAACAAGGATGTTTTTCCGCGGTATGGAACTAGTAGCTCAAAAGGAACTAGCTTGAACGAGGATCAAGTATTGGAATTAATGTTGAATTATTTTAATTACATCCTGAGTAGTTGTCCTATTGTCAAACGAAACCAATGTCGAATGAACGAAAAAATGACGAAACACATTGTGAAAATAGCGTTCTATGCTTTTAAATCTCAACAGTAGCCTGCCGAGCCAAGGGTATCGAAAATGATATAAAGATATTAAAACAATACAATACGATTCTTGCTCTGGATTACCTAAAAGTATAATTTAATTTTCATTGTGTTGTTTTTTGTTGCATTCATCGGCAATCGCTCACCGTCGTCCCGAGTTAGTAAATTTGACTATGATATCGATGTTTTACATATTTCTTACTACTACAAGAAATAGTTTTCGAGCACCAAAATTGGTGCAGATGGCAAAAGTATAAATGTCACTAGAAACGTATTTCTTATTAGAAAATTTGTGTTTGTTTGGATGCCTCAACGAAATATCCTAATAAGGGCTAAGAACTCCTTCTTGCAAGGCGTAACGACCTGCGTGGTCATGATTGCAGTCTTCCGGTTTTCAAGACTCTAGTTACCACCTTAGCCGGATGCCATCGATAGCCCTTCGATGTAGCATTCCCACACTAAATGTCAGTTTCTATTCCCTGAGAGCGATAGTGATCGTTAATATTATCTACAAACTGCCAACAGTGCGCAAAAAGAAGCGCCAACACTAAGAACATCACAACATACACATGTCAGACGAAGCAGGTGATGGACGAGAGTGATTATTTACGACCTTAAGCAGCAAACACTTCATCCGCAGTTGGTGAAGATTGCGTTCGAATCAGCACAAAAATACAACAGAAAAAAACGGAACATACCACCATCCACCAGCTCGGAAACATAAACTCCTCCGAAAGCTAATCACTACACGTCAGCTCGGATATTATCCCTTCACGCTGCAAGTGGCTACATGATCGTACCCCGCCTGAGCGCCACTGTAACGCAAGCAGCAGTATGTAAGTGTTTTTAGCGCCAGTACAACAACGATGCAGGCGACTCCGTGCTGCTGCTGCTGGTGGTGGTGGTGGTGTCTTATAAATGAGAAGCACTTGTTTGAGTTCCACCCACGGAACGGCGCTGCACCATTTGTCGAGTAGGAGAAGCTCATCTCATCGTGTGTACTCGCTGTTTCTTCCCAGGCGGGAGAAGCTCCACCGAAGAGTACTGTTTGGCGATCCTAGCACCTCGCTTTTCGCTCCCATTTGGAAGGACTCGTTCCGCTTGTGTTTATCTTTTACAAGTAAACTTTTCAGCTTTCACTAATGACCGCCTGACCGGTTGGCGTCCTTGGGATTGGCGCCCACCCTCTCCCTATCCGGCTCCATCGTGGTAAGCGATTAATTGTGAGTAATAAATTCTCTGTTCAGTATTTATTCGGCTCGTCTCCCGCCTGCAGAGTGCAGCGCACCCGGTGGTTCCGGTGTTTGCAATTGCTCTTGTCCTCGTGGAATGGTGGATGAATCACGTCCCAGGGACGTCCTTAGATAGCGCAGAGAAAGACGGAACTCTTCCCGTGAGACAGGATGTCCCTCCTACGTTGTAATTCGCTCCAAACGACAGCGAAGCGTACGGATGAAATTGAGAAGAATAATAGCCCCGTTCCGTTCCGGGTTTTTATGTCTCTTCCTAGTTTCCACCGGGTCGCACGAACAATCGTACCTGTTATTTATGTTGTAATATTTTGAAGCCCTTTTTTATGCTCACTGGATTAGCATGCCGTTTCCGAGCTGGGATTGGGACGAGCGGGATTTAAATCTCGGAGATTATTAATCTATTAATTATTCTCATTCTGCGCTCGTTTTTTTGTTTTGTTTTGCTTGACTTTCTGGCAGAAGCACCGCCACCGGTGGGAGCGTTCGCTGCAATATGTCTTCCGCGCTGGTGAGCTTTATTAAAGACGGATTTCATTAGCGCCGACGTCAACGACGCTCGGACCGCCACCGTGGGTGGAATGGCGGTCGTTTCGAGTGTCTCCAAATGGTTTATGGGGGGCAAGGCGTCTGCCTACGCGGGCGCTCGCCCGAGCCGAGCTCGCGTTGTAACATAACGAGACGCTCTCGGTCGCTCTGGTGCCTGAAGTACACATCTTTTCCGCGTCCGGTGGCAATTTATTTTATTTAATCAGAAACGCGATGCATTGTGGCATGGAGCCGGCGGTGTCGTTTGCATAAAGCTAGGCGGAAAATGTTGCTTCACTGCAGGTGACGGTGCATCGTATTACTGCATGAAAGATGCAGTATTAATAAAAAAACAACTTAACTATGGAACTTTGTAAGCTGTAATGAAATCTCTGTGAAAACAAAACAAAAATAGTTGCCATCAGCCACCATGTGTTGCGTTTACGTATAGTGGCTCCATCTCTTGACGGGCAACATAACTAACTAAATTTGAGTGTTTCCTGATATGCACAATTTAGCATTTTTTCGTATAAGTTAAACGTTAGTTTGATCTTTTTTACGTAAATAAATTTGAACAAGGTTTATTTTTGTTGTGTTTTTTATTCAATAAGTCAAGAATGTTGAATGTTGAAGTCAATTTAGTATAATTTATGAGTTCTTAGCACCTTATCTGAATAAAATGCAGGCCCAGCCTTTTATGCACATTATTATTTTAAAAGCGCATTCTGTTGATATTGCTATCCTTTGCACTTGACAACTCAGAGCCAAAACTATTCTAAAAAGGTGTATTATTATTTTTAGCTTATGTTGTTTTTAAGTAGTTCAAAGAAGGGAAAAGAGCAAACAAAACTAGCGTATTTCTGCGGAATATGATAAACATGAATTTGTGATTTGAACTAGTAAATAATTCATGAAAAATTACACATTACAAACATATTCGTACTAATTCGTTTAATTATGTGGTTGACTCTTTTGTTTTGATTAGCAATAAAATGCTAAAATGCTAAAATATTGTTTTAGCATTCGTTGTATGTATGTATTTGACGAATGCTTTTTAGGAGGTTTCTAGTTAATATCGAAACGTTTTAGAATGATAAACACATATTTTTATGATAAAATGTGCTTATCTTTTATGTAATTACTGCCTAATCTTATATGAGCGCATCAAATCAACTAAACTTTTTTTGATATAAACCTGATAACATCATGAGATAGTTGTAATAAGTAACATTAATATTATTATACACTTTACAACGAAAAATGTGCAGTTTCACATCTACAAAGGTGTTATGATAATTTAAAAAAAAAATCATAGAAAATAAACAATGAACGCATTGTTTCAAGTTCCAAAGCGTGAATACAAGCTCTCATTAAATCAATTAATTATCACAGCCCGAAAAGCAAAACAGAAATCCTCGAGCAGGACACAGACGCACCGGGAACAAATGGTGCAGATCCGTTTGCCAAACGTCTCTCATTACACAGCGCGCCGTGGGCGGCGCACGAATTCGATTGAAACGAGGTCGGCTCGGGAAGTGGGTCAACAGACGTGAGCATCCTCTCGTCCGGGCGCACTACGCGGCAGTGACAGGACGCTGACAACAGGTCCGTCTCGCTGTGCCTGTGAGTTGATGCGCCTTTCGCCGGCCCGGCACCCTAATTCCTTCCGCCAGTTGGATCCTTGCCGCGGGCGAAGTGGTTCGGCCAAAGTGGTACTCATTCCGACAGGTGCGCGCCCTTTTTGCTCTCCTTCCGCATAGGAAAAGCAGAAACACACTCACTAAAACGCATGTCACATCTAGGTCGTGACAGAACAAGTCCTCGTTTGTTTCAAGTGTCACGGTACGTATTTTCCGTCATTTTTACTTCTCGCCTGCACGGGCCACGCGTGCTGCCCAAATGTTCCGCACACGTACAAATGGCCGTCCCGTGGTGTGTCCCATCCAACCCATCCGACAGGGGCGGAGGCCAAAGTGCACCGCCAGCTGTCGGAATGGAGCGTTACGCCTTCCACCTGCCATCGTCCGAACCTAGCCGCAGCTACTACTAGAAAATGGTAACAGAATCCACACAAACGTGGGTGAAGAAAAATAAAGCCGGCATCTCCGCGCACAACGAATGGCAGAATTTTCCCCGTGTGGTGGTTTTGTGGAGATTTTGTTGCCTCACACACGCACGCCCAGATGACACACACACACGGAACAAAAAGGGGACATAAAAACCACGAACAATTTTATTCCACGCCAACTGGGATGGCGAAAATAAAAAGCGCGAAAGCCACGAAGTATCTTATGCGCGCTTACGATGTGCATTTCCTTTTCATCACTACTAACACGGGGTGGGTGCCAGCTCTCGGCATCGGTTAGCACGATGGATTTTCATTTCTTGAATTCCATTTCCGTTTCGGTTTTACGGACCGGATCGAGCAGGACACACCGGAGCCGACGACGACGGCAAGGTCCAACCGAGGCAACGGGCGCGCGCATCGAAACGGGCCGAACGGACGCACCGGGACGAGCCGATACAGGCGCGCCCGCAACGTGAAAGGAGGGTGTGGATGTTTTTTCCCCTCCCCATCGCAATCAACGCAATGGGAGTTTTGGGAACTCCGGCGGTTTGTGCCGAGGGTTGAAGACCGGGCCGGGTGTTAAATGCATTTCGGCAAACGACGATTCTCGTTTCGGAGGCTTTGCTCGGGTCGGTGGGAGCGTACGGTGACCGATTCGATAACCGGTCCGGTTCTTGGTGGGGAAATCAATTTGGGCCCAACTTGACAAGATCCACCGTGCCTCGCCTTGTTGAAGACACGGCACAACTTGCTCTGGCTGCATCACTGCCGTGCTGCTTCGGTGGTGATGGTGGTGTGTGTGTGCCGGTGATTCGCCCGAAATGGTGTGAAGTATAATCTTCTGTTGAAGGATTTGTCCATTTGTTCGATTGAGGTGCTTTCTTTAGCTTGTTTCTTCAATCCGGTGGCAGAACGATGAAACAGGGAACGAGTTTGGGAATGAGAATTATGAGACAGAAAAAACAATATGGCTGCCGAATGAGTTGTATAAAACAAATTTACCGAACACTTCCAATAATTCAAAAACCAAAAATATTGCTTTTCATTTGAATTTGTAAGCCGTTGAGGTATGTTCTATACAAAATCAAATTCGAACGGCTGTCGAAAATTGCTACAACTATTTTGTTGTAGAAATTATATAACTAGTATTGTTTTATAATTTATACGAAAATCATTATGCGATCTAAATTTTGCAAAAAAAATCGTTTACCTAGTTGCATATAATTATAGTTATATGCAACTATAATTAAAGTATAATTAAAACATTGATTTTAACGAGGTTTGAAGGAAACCTAATTTAACTAATTAGAGTTTATGTAATATTTCACATTCATATTTAACAAAATAATGTAGCAAATATTGAAAAACCGCAAACTCAACTCCTGGCTGTAGTGGCGCCATCTGTTGATGGATAATATAACTATTTTTACGCCTTTTTTACGGTTGTTGCATCTTTCAAGCAAATTTTCTTCATATGTACCATATGTGTTTACACAATGGCGAAGAAAAAGAACAAGAAAACAAACATACGCCTAAGTTGCTTCACTCATTTTTTTAAATAACTACTTAGTGTGATGCAACGCACAATCGACAGATAAACATTATTCACTTTAAAGCTGGCTTTAATCGTTGAGTATAGAAGAAAAGAAGAAATTCAGAACTAGCTCTACAGAGAACAACATTCTTGACCCGCTCTGCACTCAACACCGTAGCATTCAAATGTTGAATATTAAAAATTTACCAGCGTGGGATGTCCATTAAGCTTATTAGGAACAAATCCGTTTTCGTGAAGCTGAAGCAATAGCAAAAGAACTTTTGAGCATCCTTAAGAAACACAATAATGGAAGCCGGCTCGAAACGCCTCTGCAAAGGGTATCTCTCAGGTTTGTGAGTGAGAAGACGCATTCTGTCCTTCAATAATCTAGGCAGTTGTTAAACGTTGGTCAAAATAGAACACACAAAATGGGGGAAAAAAAACCTTGACGCAGCAAGGTACACAAACGAGGAAGGACCCCAACACACGCACACATAAAATCACGGATAGACATTTGGCAGCGAGCTTGACAGCGAAGGATCAAGCGCACAAAACGGGCCCCGGTGGAGAAGGCCAATCCTTCGCCAAACTTCTTTCATCGCCGTTCGAGCCAATCCAATTCCGTTCGGGTGAACGAGTTGCACATCGGTCGACGTTGGTGACGACGGAACTAACGAACACGTTGAGGGCGAAAAGCGTCCAATGTGCAAAGAGCGGAAAAAAATATCAATCGGTCCCAGCTGCTCACGGCAACGCGATATTGGACGGCCAGCCCCGTCCGTCGATCGGTCGTTCGAACGCTTTGCGCTCGTGTTTTGGATTTTATTTCACTCCCCCCCCATTGATCCAAGCGTCTCAGCGTTTCCGTCCAGCGCCAGTGGAGTGCGTTGTTGAGGTAAGGAAAGACAGTTGAAAGGGGAGAACAATGAAAGAAGAACAACCGAACGCAACACCAAGATAAACACTCGGTAAGGCATCATAAGTATTGTCGTACCGTACAAAAATGGAACGCAATAGATTAGAGTAAGAGAAGGAGTGAGAGAGAGAGACAAACAAAAAGAAAACGCCACACAACACAAAAACGGTGGCCACAATCGGCTCCTCGGCAGAAACAATCAACAGAGAATTCCGCAGAAATTGCAATCAAACCCGCTGCGCTTTCGCCTCGCGAGCACGCCTCCCAGCGGATAGGGTCTCCAAGAAAAAAAGGATAAGAAAAATAAAATTAATTTCCACCTGCTCTAGCACGGACGGCCTGGCGCACACCACGATGCCTCGCGAATGGAAGGAGCGTAGCGGTTTAATTGAATGGGATTGAATTAAAATGCTTCGTTCAATTAGCAATATGAATGACATGCGCCGTTCGAGCGCGTTCGAGAGGAAGGCTCAGGCACTCAGCCACCGCCACCAAGTTTTGCCACCTGAGGACATCATAGCCCGAGGCCGGCATTAGTAGCAAATGCCGCGACCGTGGCGGCTCTTAATCTCTCCCCCCCGAGTTCCTGTGAACCGCCCGGCTTAAGCCCACGCTCGTTATCCTTAGCGTTGCCTTAGCGCTCGTCACGAGTCAGTAAGGCTTTCTTGCCGCTGCCGAGCTTCGGAAAGCGTAAGAAAGCCCTGCAGCCCGCTCGGAAGAAAGGGTTCAATCCGCGCCGGTAACGAACTCGGCACACGGGAATTCGTTACTCGAATTTAATCCTTTGGGCAACGCGGTAGAGCAGCAGCAGAAAGAAAAAAGCGCTGGATCTTGTGTTCCGTTAAAGGGTGACACAGAAAGCAACGCAAAAGTTTGTTTCTTTACACGCGTGTGACTTTCACGGGCGTTCGCTCCTGCGGGCAGAATGAATACGTTCATTCGTGGCAACCTTTTCCGACTGCAAAACAAAAAAAGAAACTCACGCCAGGAACAATTAACAGAGCGAAGCGAGCTGCGACAAATGTTTGACAAAGAAAGGTCCCGTCTCGACACGTTCGACACGTTCCTTGTGTGTAATTGTGGACGTCGTATTTGTTCGCTCGCCCCACTCGTCCGCCCTCTCAGGAAAGCCCTCCGGCCGCGGACGTTTCCGGGACCCGCTCGGGGAGACTGCTGGCGTTTCGCTCGCGCTGGAGTGTGCCACTTGTGGCGGGCAAAGTAAATGTGTGACCCCTCCCGGCACGGGTTTTCTTTCCAAGCGGGGAAAACAGTGGGAAAAGTTCGGGTGTGAGTTTTGAGCGAGGGCAGATAAACGGAAAAATCTTAACACAAATCCGGCCTCCTGTTTGTTGTTTGCGGTGGACGAGAAGGAGGAGAAGATACTGTTTGTGTCATTATGCTGCCGGCACATGTACACACTAACACGCCTGGTTTGTTTGAATTGCACTTCTTGAAAGACCGATGATGGCATGACCGTGTTTGTGTATTAATTAGAATAATGTTTCGTTTTGACTGATTACTGTACTGTTTTCTATTTTTAATTGATATTAACGCATGCAAGCTTTCTCGCTGTTTGTGGGCTAAAGCAGACGATTTCAATTGAGTTATCTGTACAGAAATTTCACAGCCGTCATTTGTCATCGTTTCTCGTTATACGTAGCAGAACACATGCCCAAAAAGAAGAAGGATTGATAAATGAAAAAAAAAAGGTTTAGGTTTATTTTGATATTTTCAAAATGTCAAAGATATAAGATACAAGATAGATATAAGATGATAGATATAGATATTAAATGATAGATATAAGACACAAGAAATGTGTGAATTGTATAAACAATATAGTGGAAAATGTCTTATGTTTTGTTAACGTTGAACGATTGTTATTTTACTATTTTTTTGTATTTAATTTACTACTATTTAAATTAAAATTTGATTTACTATTTATTTTTATATTTTTGGTATTTTTTATAGAAGGGACCAAATCTCTTTATCTTATTTTTTTGTTTTTTTTTTATCTTCAATTGCCCTTAGTTTTGAACCCTCCCTCCTAGAAACGAAGAGCATCAAGCTTCGAAGAAAAGGAACATTAAATTTTGGATATCTACAGAAATTGAAATAATTTCCAAAAAATCGTGAACGAACGGATTTTAAGGGCTTTAATTGGGTTGTAAAATTTACTTTAAACTCATCATAACTAAACATCAAAAACTACACATAAGCATACTAAAAAGGATCTATTGGTATGTGGACGGGGGGGGGGGGGGGGGGGGGGGGGGGGGGGGGGGGGGGGGGGGCAGGATTCGCCCGGCACGAGGCAAACATTTATAATGAGAAGACCCACGGGGTAGCAGAGTGTACGGTACGGAATACGATCGCACACCACCACCACAGCAGGCAGCAACCGTCCAGCGCGCAGGGAGTTTTTAATATTTCTGTCCAAATGTTCATTAAGTGAACTTTATCGGTGGTCGGTGTGTTTATAGTTTGCTGTGCACTGAAAGTAATGGATTTTGATTGCACGTTCCGCAAAAACCGCTTCATCACAGTTTTGCTACTATGTGGCCGGTGGCCGGCACGGGGGTGGCATCGGGCCTGGCTTGGCTGAGCTAATTCATCTCTTCTGTCAGTGGTGGTGAAATTCGTTATCAATGAAATACTGCACCGTCCGCCGGCCGAAGCCAGCAGCAAGTGTGTTGTACGCGAACACCGCACGGCCAGGCCGGCCACCAGCCCACACGCGGGGTTGTAAGTTGTGCGAGGTGAACCGTGGAAGGCGCTTATTTTTTTGCAAACCTCTTCGCCCGCAGCAATCAAAGAATAAGAAACCCCGCGGCACTCGAAGGGGGCCCAAGGTGCGTTGGTCCGTTGTGCCGTTGTGCATCTGTTGAGTTCGAAACGAACGGCTGGGAAAAATGGTTTCCCCCGAGCCCGAGCCCCGGGAACACGCCGTGGATGGAAAACCTGTACGTCGGGGACGTTTTGAGTAGGAGTAGGGTACGGAGAGCCTAAGTATCCTACGAGAGGCGTCGGATCCGTACCCGTACCAGTGCTGCATTTCTACAGCACTGTCTACAGAACATGGAATCATCGCTTTTTTATTCAATTATTCAGTGGGTGTTTAACAATACTCAGAAGATTGTGGAAAAAAGATCAATTTCGTACATTTTTTGTTAAATTATTCATCATTTTTAATTTAAAGTTAAAAAAGGTCGATATAGATATGCATGCTTATGTCACGTTTCATTCTTTTGAAGAATCTTTTCTGTCTCATTCGCATATTTTCATAATCGTTTTTCGTTTCCTTTAATTATTAATCATTTTTCAAAGTTTAAATCATTAAGATCGATATAGATATGCGTGTTTAAGTTACATTTCGTTCTTTTGAAGAAACTTTCCAGTCTCATTTTCATATTTTCATACTCGTTTTTCGTTTTATTGAATTATTCATCATTCGATAAAGATATGCATGTTTATGTCTCTTTTCATTCTTTTGAACAAACATTCCTTTTTAAACTTCTCATTGTCAGCGCCGCAAACGATTCCAACCAAATATGCCTCCGTCCATGTTCTGGCAAATGATTTATGCACATTCCATTTCCCGCTCGCACTCTGCTTGCAGCACGTTTCAGGAGCTTTTTTCAAACTTTCACAAACAAAACCAAACCCACAATTCATTCCCGCGGAAATTATTATTCACTTTGTACCATTTTGTTTGCTGGCCTCGTTCTCCTTGATCTGTTTAAAAGCAACTTTTCACGATTCACCTTACGGCGGCTCGCCCGGCAACAGCTTTCATTCGCGTATGGTGCCTCCGCTAAGTGCAAACGCCAAACCGCAAACGCCGTTGCTGCACCCACGGCATCGAAACGAAAATTCGATTACAAATGATGCCCGGTGGGTCCCGTCACTTCACGCCTCAAAGCTCCATTCAGTGGATAATTCAATTATACGCACCGTCCGCCGGCCGAAGCCAGCAGCAAGTGTGTTGTACGCGAACACCGCACGGCCAGGCCGGCCACCAGCCCACACGCAAAAAAAAAATGTGATACCACTTCCATATTTGCAGCATTGTGTCCCACGTGGGGCGGGGCTCCTGTCCGTCCGCCGGTCGTGGGTTTTATGTCTGCATTATAAATAAAGTAATTTCGATTTTTGCAACAAACGCAACAGCGCTTCCCGGAAGGTGGACGCTACCGGGAAAGAAGCGTTCGGGTAGAATTCGTTAATTTCGGTTGGTTCGCGGTAATTTAAAAATGGTTTAATTGTACGCAGCTGTGACGCTGCACGTGGAACTTAATAATGCGACATTTTACATCGTTTCGGGGGAGCCCGTTCCGCTGGGAAGCGGAGGGTAAAAAGGGTATTCATTTCCATGCTCGAACGCATCATATCGCATTACTAGGAATGATTCATTCGTTCGCTGTGTGTTGTCTCTATGGAATCATGAATAGATCTGGTTAGAGTTCTTTTTGTTCGGTTTTTGTTTTACTCGCTGCTTTCGGGGTTTTATTATTTGCCGCGAAAGAAAATGTTGCTCGGCTTCGGCTGCTGAGCTGATGATTTGCAAAGGTAGAAACGTGATTAACGTGAGAAGATGTGTTCACTTTCGGTAATCGGTGCAATGGATTATCATCTTTCATCTGTGATAACGCAAATCTTATTTACATCAAAGGCAGCTTTCAATATTTTTTCAGTTATATTGCTTTTGTTACTATCAAATCTCATATCTTTCTTTCTCGTTTGGCGTACTTTTGTGAGTTGTTGATGAGTTGTTGATCAATCCTTTATCAAAATTCAGGAATGAATTTATCTAGCCTTTAAAAAGAAAATCTCAGTGAGAGACAAATAAAGTCTTATTGAAACGTTAATACAACGATTGTGTAGTGCCATGTTGCATACTTTGTGGCGTATTTTGCTTCATCAGCCTAAAAGACTGCAATCCGCACTACGAACGCTTTAATAACGCTTTTCATTGCCTCGTTTGCTTTTGCAAAGCTTTAAACAGAATGTTGTAATAAAGTTTGTATACTTTTCGATGGAAATTACACAAAAGGTTGCAAAGAATGCAATCCGCCTTGATCATTTTCCCCTATTTCCTTACTCGCCTACTAGGCATGATCATGATCGCTCGTCTTCTAGCGAAAGGAAGTTAGCAAACTGTACGTAAACTTTTTCCTTTTGATCCTTGTTATTTCACTGTCACTTAATCATCCCACAATTAAAGATCGCAATCACCATCACTCACAGCATTTCCTATTTCTTAGTGGCTGTGGCATTGATTGAATCTCGGGTCCAACCGCTCAATTCCGGGAAAGCTTCTCGCCAACCCCTAACCCGAACCAATCAAGCCCGGGTGCTTGCACTAATACAAAGGAATCCTA
Source organism: Anopheles cracens (assembly GCA_002091845.1). Classification (NCBI taxonomy): domain Eukaryota; kingdom Metazoa; phylum Arthropoda; class Insecta; order Diptera; family Culicidae; genus Anopheles; species Anopheles cracens. Next base: position 70,187 of record KZ067902.1, read on the forward strand.
TATCTGTCAAAACAGCGAACCGCAGGCGAAGTAAGCACCCGCATCCCACCACGCTGAATTCGATTTGTATCGGACTGCGCTCAATCAATCTCTCGGTTTCGTGAAAACAGCGTCACACGGCGTTTGTGTTGTTTTTATTGGGTTTGGCTTACGATCCCGTTTGCCAGGACAACTCACGAGGGGGGAGGGAGATGTTCTGTTTCTTCCTGCCTGCTGCCCTTTGCCCTCCCGGGTGCGCAAGGCCGCAAGCCGACGATGACTGATAGTTTTTGTATTCAATTACTTCCAAATGAAGCTGTCTCGTACGTACGGGGGGAGCTACACGAACGGAGGCAACCCGCAGGCACCGACCGATTGATCTGCGATGGAATTTGTGTTTGGCGCGCTCGCCCTACAAATGAGTGCCGCAAATCAGACGCTCCGTAGACGCTTCGGTGGGGGTGGGAACGACGAAACATCATACCCCGACGCGTGGAATGATTTTCATCGGTTAGATTACAAATTAAGCGCGTTTGCGGGAAGGAACAAAATTTATCATCCACCGGTTGGCGAAAGTTTCGCTCTCCCTCGCTTGCTTGAACGACGCGTCAAATGATGGATGATGATGAGTATGTAATTTGACTAAAGTGCTCGAAGCCGAACCTGCTGCCGGCGGCTGGCGGCGAAACTCTAGCGTTCTCTCTTCGTTTCGGCGTCGACATTTATTGCGTTAATTTCCGTTCGGTTGATGCTGTTCCGTTCAAACGCCCCGACAATGCGTTGGGAAATGAACTACGCAAATCGATCGATCGATTGACTGGAAGTTGTTGATGTATGGGCTTAAAGAGGAAAGCATCTTCAAGCCCTAGCTTTTAGCCAAAAATAATTACACATGTTAGGCGTTTGTTTATTTTCGTTCGATTATTAACACTGATGTGACTTAAATGTACGCTACTCCAAGGCTCCATAAGTTAGAAACGAGATTCGTAAACCCATGATTAAGTCTAATTTTGTCTAAGTATTTTTTGACTTTTTGTCAAATTTTTAACGAAAATTTCATGTAAGCATTCAGTTTTCTTCAGCTATCTTCATCTTCATTCACTTTTTATCGCAAAGTCTACAGTAAGAGCTGCTTACAGCTTTATCGATTATTGATCTAGTTCTATTGCTCATATAGCAAATGAGACAAGTAAATGAGATACGACATTGAAAATCCTATAGCAAAAGCCAAACGCTTTCTATCGACTCTCTTTGCTGTGGCTTTCTTCAGTCAACCTTCATTCAGGTTTCGAAATGAGGAAGAAATTGCCAGTAGCCATGTTAGATCGATATTTTTAAGGCATCTAGCACATCTTGAATTATCTAGAAATAGCGC